>JBBPTV010001091.1:0-10249 GCA_038094275.1 Tubosaeta brunneosetosa | reverse complement strand
AGGACCTCATCTTTACACACCCGCCCTTGCTCGACCTCATCCACGCGTGCATGGCGGACGGCAAGTCGGGCGTGCGCTCCCCGCTCGTGTCGTGCGTGCTCAACCTGCTGACGAGCAATCCGAGACGGCGGCAAGAGTTTGTCGACGCGGGGTTCGTGTCCACGTTGAGGCACTTGTGCGATTGGACGGGATCGGGCGGGATGGGCGTGAGCGTGAGCGTGAGTCCGGGGGGGTTGGGGAGCGCGGGGGGGATTGGGGCAGGGAGCATTGGCATTGGGATGGGTATCGGCGTGGGGGGTGTTGGGACGAGACACCAGATCAATTCGGAGGACGACAAGGATGCGGCGGGGCTGGCGAGGCGGGTGCTAGACTTGATGGATACGTGCGTGATTGGCGCCATGCTTTGATTATGTGCCTGCTTCCCGCGTGTCTTCGTAGTAGACAGTGTGGTGCCTCTAGTGGATAGATACATTCTATTTCATTTACTACAGGTGGAAACGCAAACAAGATAAAGCCGTCAACTTTGCCGTCCTCGATGACACTTCCACCTCCTGAAATGATATCGGTGAAGTTCCTCGACACCGGTTCTCAGTCCTATCGCCACCCTCCTAAATTGAATACCCTCCCATCCCGCAGCCCCTTGAAGCCATGGTGTAGCGTCCACCACCGTAGGGCCCAAGGCATTGGCAGGATTGATGACTTTGGTAGTAGAATTGACATGCACTCGCCCGCGTCCGAGGACCGTATAGGCTCTGCAATAGATTCACCAAAGGGTCACTTCTACTTTTCCCTCTCTCATACGCCCTTGTAAAGTTATACGCAAGCGGTCCAACAATGAAGCCATGAACAGTGATAGCGGGCCGCCCCTGTTGCTGCCACTGGAGTCCCCAGGAGCTGTGTAAGTGTGCTTGCCATGTCGCTAGCGGTCTGACCCGGGTTGCTTGTGTGTTTGTAATATGCTGTTGACGAACATTTTATACAGATACGGTTGGGAAGCATGACCATAGACACCATGACGGCAAAGGTTAAGAAAAGATTGGTAAAGAGATACAGTAGCTGCTGTCCGGTCCAAATCTCTCGTCAAACCACCCCTCGTCGTCGTCTTCCGACTTCCGTTCCGAGTCTAATTCCATCTTGGACTGCTCCTTCGGTTCGTCTTCTTCCAACTTCGGTTCCGAGTCTGATTCCGTCTCGGACTGCTCCTTCGGTATGTCTCTTGAGAAATATTTCTGTACAGCATCCCAAGCCGTATCCGAATCCTTGACGAGCCCACGCACCTCATGCTGCAGCTCGAAAATGTCCTTGTCAGAAAGGCAATACTTGTTAATCAGCTCCTTGATCTTGTCCAGCACCTCGTCCCGCTTCCCAGGCGCGATTGCGAGATCGGCGGGAAATCCGTCAACGTCGGTACGCACACGACACCGATACAAATTCTCGTATCTCGTCATTGCGATGCCAATAGCCTCGTCAGAGACACCACCCTTGACAGCCGTGAGGAGGAAGAGGATCTGCATAACGCAGGTAAGTTCTATAATATAGGCCATGAGCTGCTTGACGGTATCCGGGCTGTAAAGGAGCGTGAGCAGTGAAAGCGCGAGTGGACAGAACGACGTACGAGGCAATGTACACGCGGCGTGACATCATGGCGCCGGCGGTTGCCAGCCGACTACGGGAATATTCGGTCACCCTGACACTCAAGTCGTAGGTCTGGAGCAAGCCTTCTTTGAAGGATTCGCCACGGAGACTCTATTGTGAGAGCCTTACCAAATGTCATCGCAAAAGCAAGGTGATAACACATACATGTGGCTCTCTGAAGTTCCAAACTGTGATGATGTCGTCGTGGAGTACACCCAGACATTCTTTCATCGTGTGTCCTTTAAAGTCCGGACTCGCCTCGAGGGCATTCCAGTACCCTAACGATCGTCCTTAGTAGTTGACATATGCACTCATCTAGACCAGACTCACTCCTTTCCGCGACGCTGGGTGATAAAACTTGAGAGGGAAGTCGGGAAGAAGTCAAAACATGCTCACGCTATTGTCGCTTCCAGTTTGAGTGCAATATTCACTCGCTGCGCGTTCGCAGCGATATACTGGGGTGCCTCATCTTTGACGTACGTGCGAATGTTTCTCACGGTCCTTTCGACGAGTAATGAGAGGCTGTCTTTGTAGCCGTCCTTTGCTGTTACATATCGTGGTCGCGCATAAGCAAGAAGGAATAGTAGCATCCCCACTTACTCGACACAAACACATACGACACATCCTTCCCGGCCGCTTTCCGAAGAGGTTTCAAGCAACGCTTCTCCAACTCCTCTTCCTTCTGCTTCTGTAGAGTGTCATTGCTAAGAAGTTTGCCTGCTTGCAGGGCATCAGCTCTCAACATGCCCACAAGCAAGTCGAGCTTGGTGAACACCACAACGAGAGGAACTATTAAGGAGTGAATAAAGCGCATCAGCGCATTTCAGAAACGTACCGTCTCCCAAGATTTCTTTTCTGTCCCTCAGAAATTTCTCGACGCCGGCCTCGATGACGCGGCCTCCGGCAAAAGGTGTCTCCAAACATAACCTGCAGGTTCATATTGATCGGTTGAATCTTTCGAAAAAGGAAGACGATCATACCAAACAGCATGCAATCGGTCCTTTAGATGTGGCATGCATTTTCGGTCCTTCATGAAGTCACGGACAACGTCCAAGTTGCCCTGTTCTGCAGCCTCGAACCCACGGGTATCGTGAACGATAAATCGACTGTTGTCGGGTGCGGTGTACTCTCGATCGATTTCTGCTTTCCCTCGCGTGGTATCAGAAACATCCTAAACCAAAGCATAGGTAATCGGCCCCATGGATAATGAAAACAGATCTGTTTACCACGCCAGAGACATCAAACATTTTGTTAATCAATGAAGATTTACCGACACCGGACTGAAAATGAACATTAGATTTCTCGAGGATTTTTTGTGGCGTGTGGAGAACAGCACCTTGCCAATGACCAAAAGCCGAAACCTAAATGGATCGATGAGAGGACAAGAGGAACGAGATCGACTTGATCTTGCCTGTCATAAGATCCCACAAGTGTATGCACAGTCGACGGAAGCTACTAAGCAATTTCAAATAAAAGAACGGGTCATTCTGAACCGGAAAGCGCACCGGTTGGATACCAATCTCAAGTTCGATGTTCCTCTCGGTCGTGGAGTACACTGCGTATATTGAGGGGGGGAAAACAAATAGAGGATAAATGGACCTTGTTTTCCGTCTTTCTCGCTGGAGTCGCGCAGAATCGTATCTCGATCCAAAGAGATGGGGACGACGCCACCGAACATCCCCTGATAATGTATCGAAATTAAAATTTTGTGGAGTGGTGATATTACCCTACGGACAAAAAATCAGCAATAAGAGTTCCTTCACGCAAGGAACTTACAAAGGTGGATCAAACAGTTCTTCATGATGCTCGCCTGGAGATATCGCCTTGCGAATCTGTCTCTTTGTGGTACCCAAATCGAGGGTGATGTATTGCACCGCCTTTCGAGATGAAGAGTTGATGCGTACGTCAAGAGCTACCGTACTTTGACTCAGTTCTGTTCGACAGTATAACTGGCAATGTCACATACATGACACGAGAAGTGGTTGCGATGTGGAATCGGACTCTGGGGCGTCGTGGAACATCGTATATCCCAGTATTTAGAGAGCTGCCTGTAGCGATGAGGTGGTTCGAAGGAAAGGAGTGAAAGCCGCTCATGGAGCGTTGAAGAAGGTTCTTGCCTCATGGTTGACAGCAAGGCCACCTCGTGGGTGTAGATCAAACGGCGGAAGAGAGTTTGGGGGTAAATGAAGAACATACGTCCTACTATACCTTCACTACGAGCGAGGCTCACAGCAACTGTAACAAGTTTGGCTGGAGCTATGACATATAAAACAAGTGAAAAGACCGTTCTGAATGATCGGGTTACTTCTGCCGACACGGTTGTTGAACGCCATTTTCATATATACTGCAGTGAATCCTCAGGAAGGTGAAACCCAGAGGCCAAGATACAAGTCAAAATAAATGACAACACAGTAAACGAATGACCGGGAAGGTTTGGACCCATCTTACTCCTGAGGCCTGACGCACCTCGGATGGACCCGCCTAGTATGTCACCTTCTCCTCTGCGTCGAGTTTTTCTGACGTGCTGCCATTTGCATTTGACCTAAACTAGATTCGTGAACGATGTCGATCCTCAGATTCAAGGACAGGCCGTATGCGTTCTTCGGAACCTCGCCGAGGACGAAGAGGGGATCGCCCTCATTTACGGTTCGATGGGCGAGGATCCCGTCGCGGCGTGCATCTCGGCGGGCGTGCATCTCGGCGGGCCTTGACCGTTCCAGCGAACCCGTGACGCACGAGGTATGTCCCCATCGTTTCACTACCACACACGCCGACATAAAGACCGCCTACTTTCTCCACTTGTGTGATTGGACGAGATCGGGCGGGTGTTGGGACGAGACACCAGATCTGTTCAGAGGACGACAAGGATGTGGCAGCGGCGAGGTGGATGCTGGACTTGATGGATACGTGCGTGATTGGAGCCTTGCTTTGATTGTGGGCCTGCTTTCCGCGTGTCTTCATAGTAGGCAGAGTGTAGCGGCGCTGGTTATGTCTAGTGAATAAAAACATTCTATTTCATTCACTTAACATGAAAACGCAAACAAGGTGGACGACATAGGTTAGAGACATCTACCACGCGAATCTCAAGAACGGTCGAAAAATAAATGATACAAGTACCAACCCACCAGGGGCTTAGGCCAAACTTCTACTGTCGGAATGACCTGGTTACGCACGGTCCCCAGAAGGTGCCCCCGCGCACCTGATGCTGGAGCTCGAAAATGTGCTTGTCCGATAGGCGGTACTTGCTAATCAGTTCCTTGATCTTGTCCAGTACCTCGTCCCGCTTCCCAGGCGCGATCGCGAGATGCACTGGAAATCCACTGACGTCCGTGTGCACATCGCGCCGATACGTCTCCTCGTAGACCTTCATGGCGATGCCGATCGCCTCCTCCGAGGCGTCCTCCTTGACGGCCGTGACGAAGAAGAGGACCTGCATGACGCAGGTCAGGTCTATGATGTTGGCCATGAGCTTCCTGACGATGTCCTGGCTGCGAGGGCATGTGAGCAGCGAGAGCGTCCGAGGACGGCGCGACGTACGAGGCTATGTACATGTGGTGTGCCACCTTGCCGAGCAAGATGGCGCCCGCGACGGGGGCAACGATGGGGGGAGCGGGGCTGGCGACAGCCGCCAAGCCACCGACGACGACCACGAGCCCTGCGACCACGGAGACGATAGATTATCTGAACATGAGCGACGCGTTCACAAAAGGGCCGCCAGATCGCTCACAGGGCTGTCAACCTACTGCGGGGATCTTCGGTCCCCCCGGCGCTCGGGCTAGGCGGCGTGAGCAATCCTTTCTTAAAGGCTTCGCCCTGGAGGCTCTATTGTGTGACAGCCTTGCTAAATGTCATCGCAAAAAAACGAGGTGATAACACATACATGTGGCTCTTTGAAGTTCCAAACTGTGATGATGTCGCCGTGGAGTACGTCCAGACATTCTGTTATCGTGTGCCCTTTAAAGTTCGGACTCGCCTTGAGCGCCTTCCAGTACCCTAACGACCATCCTTAGTGACCGGCACATGTACCTATACAGATCTGGCTCACTTCTTTCCCCGGCACTGGGTGATATAACATGAGGAAGTCAGGAAGAACAAGCCAAAACATGCTTACGCTATTGTTGCTTCGATTTTGAGCACAATATTCACTCGCTGTGCGATCGCAGCGAGATAATGCGGCGCCTAGGCCTCATCTTTGACGTAAGAGCGGACATTTTTTTCACAGGTTACCAACAGGCTCTGAGGCCGCACTCGCGAGCTTGCTCCGCACAAACGCAATCCATGCGATTATTCGTGCCTTGGCCAGCTCCCAGTCCCTCGCCGCAGTCACACTCAAGTCTGCCCTAGCACGTGCCTTGCGTGTGCTTGCCAGCGCCATCATCGAGGTGACTGGCCCCACTCTGGGTCCGATCCGCACATACTCTGCCCCGTTCCGATCCGAGGCCAAGGTTGCACTCAACCATCTCTTCGAGGTCCGTCCACGTCTCCAGTACCTATGGCGCATATAGATTGGCCCTTTTATCTAGTTTGATTCTTTAGACGTGTTTCTCCCGCTTTTGGCCGATTTTTCGACGCAGACGTCGATCGCCATCGCACAGCTTATCGGGGCTGCGGTTCGCACTGAAGTGCACAGGAATGCACTCATCGAGTGGCTCCCACGCCAGGAGCGCCAGCGGGAAGTCAGAAGTAAACGCGGTTGGGAGAGACCCTTGGTAGTACATATCACGAACAAAAATGGCGCCTGGATCATCCGGACTTTGTCCGTGATGATTCAGAAGAAGGATATCAAGGCATGTGACGTGTTGGCAGTTTGGAAGTTGATCTGATGACGAGACTAGGTACAAGATGCCGCGTTGTGTGCGCTTGCGGCGCTCGCTCTGGACAATCCACCCGTTGCTACTGCACTGGCAAGGCCTCCCCCCGATGGTAGTACGTATCCTGGCTGTATATATGCGCTTGATATTGACAGTGTATGAAGCTGCGCCTCTCGCTTTGATCTCATCCTTAACCAAGAGTCGTGTTACGGATGTACAACTTGCGGCATCACTGTGGTGAGTCCCTTGGAAGTTCGTACTTGCATATATGCTAGACATGGTGGTAATAAGTGTTACAAACATCATCCGCGCTCAAGCGAACAACCATCCCGGAACGGTGGACCTGGCAGCTGCACTCACGGTCATTCAAGTTCTCAATCGTATTCTACTTGCGCCATCGGAGTCTCCACAAAACCAAACGAAAGCCTGTTACATTCTTTGTTCGTGCTTCTTTTCTATAGACGGAATTCGTCCTCATAAAACATCTCTGGTAGCACTGTTGGTTAGAGATGAAAAAGATATCTGTTTGGAGGTATACGATCGCGGGGTCCTAGCAAACGTAGCCGCTCTTGTCAAAGCTATCACTCCCCTTGACAAGGCTTCAGATTGGGATATTGATGAATCTGAGAGCAGGGTCGTCTTACGAGAGGTCCGCGTGTGCCTTTTACCGCCAAATTCATCATCTGTATTCATTCCCATGGTTTATTGCGCAGGCAGCACTCATGACAATAGCCTCTATCGCGCTCTTTGACAGAGTCGTCAAACGGGATCTAGCAGATAACATCCAGTTGATACCTCTCGTTCGAATGTGTCTTTCACACAAGAGCGTAGGTGTGCGGGTGGCCGCTTGTCAATGTATTCGAGCACTCAGTCGTGACGCCGCAATAATACGGACGAACTTGACCGACAGCGGGGCGGGGCTGGCCTTATACCAGGTGTTTAAAAAAGAAGATGAAGATCCAAGAGTCATCTCGGCGGCACTGACGGTAGTCTGCAATCTCGTCAATGATTTTTCGCCGCTGAGGCCGGTGAGTCGTATGCTGCAGCTTTCTGGAGTCGACTCAGGAACTGTCTATGAAGGCCATGCTCGAAGACGGCCTGCTTTCGCGCTTGATGCGACTCTCTACGATGGAAGATCCCGAGATTCGTGTCAGTGTGCTATGGGCGCTAAAGAACATGCTGTGCAAAAGCAGCCTTTCCACGAAACAGATGGTGATGACGCACCTCGGGTGGACCCGCCTATCTGAGCATGTCACTTTCTCCTCTGCGCAGAGTCTTCTTTCTGACATACTGCTGTTTGCATCTGACCTAAACTAGACTCGTGAATGATGTCGATCCCCAGATCCAAGAACAGGCCTTATGCGTTCTTCGGAACCTCGCCGAGGACGAAGAGGGCATCGCCCTCATTTACAGTTCGATGGGCGAGGATCTCGTCGCGGCGTGCATCTCTGCGGGCCTCGACTGTTCCAGCGAACCCGTGACGCGCGAGGTATGTCCCACCCCCATCGTTTCACTGCCACACCCCGCTCACGACGACCTAAAGACGGCCTACTTTCTCGGAAACCTGTCCAACGGCACGCGTGAACAGCAGGACCTCATCTTTACACACCCGCCCTTGCTCGACCTCATCCACGCGTGCATGGCGGACGGCAAGTCGGGCGTGCGCTCCCCGCTCGTGTCGTGCGTGCTCAACCTGCTGACGAGCAATCCGAGACGACGGCAAGAGTTTGTCGACGCGGGGTTCGTGTCCACGTTGAGGCACTTGTGTGATTGGTCGGGATCGGGCGGGATGGGCGTGAGCGTGAGTCCGGGTGGGTTGGGGAGCGCGGGGGGGATTGGGGCTGGGAGCATTGGGATTGGGATGGGTATCGGCGTGGGGGGTGTTGGGACGAGACACCAGATCAATTCGGAGGACGACAAGGATGCGGCGGGGTTGGCGAGGCGGGTGCTCGACTTGATGGATACGTGCGTGATTGGAGCCCTGCTTTGATACGTACTTGCTGCGTGTTCTCATAGCAGGTAGCGCTGTAGCGCTAGTTATTCATGTATTTCACCATTTGCCCTCACCCATGTATGGTGAGCAAATGCATTCCATTCCATTCACTGAGATGAAAGGCACAAACAAGATGGACGGCATAGTTGACCATAAAAGAGATTAAGTGATACAAGTACTAACCTACCAGGAGCTTCCGCCGAACTTCTACACTTACCTCGGAATGCATAGTTCCCCAAAGGTGCCCCGTGTACCTGATACTGGAGCTCGAATTCGAATTAAAATGTGCTTATCAGAAGGGAAATACTTGTTAATCAGCTCCTTGATCTTGTCCAGGACCTCGTCCCGTTTCACGCGCGCACGGACAGGAAAATCGTTGACATCAGTATGCACATGGCGGCGATACGTGTCCTCGTATGCCGTCATTGCGATGCTAATAGCCACGTCAGAGACGTTGCTCATAATGGCCGTGAGGTGGAAGAGGATCCGCATGACGCAAGTCAGGTCTATAATATAGGCCATGAGCTGCTTGATGGTATCCTAGCTGTATCAGATAAAGAGGGAGCGTGAGCAGCGACATCGTGCAAGGACGGAACAACGTACGGAGCTTGGTACATAGTAGAGCGTGCCATCAGGTCAGGCGGCGTGAGCAGTGCTTCTTTGGAGGCTTCGCCGCGGAGACTCTATTATATGACAGCCTTACCAAATGTCATCGCAAAAACAAGGTCCAGTATCCAGTGTTAGGCTATGAAACTCACTCGAATCACGTTCTTTCGTTTTTCGAGCTCTTGTGTTTCGTTCATCGAGCCTGCTGAAAGGTACGTGGGGGCAATCTTATCCACTCCGAACCACATGGAACCACGTCGAGACAATCTCACTCTACAATACCATTATCCCATAAAGGAATCTTGCCTCTTCCTCCACCCAGCTCTTTGACGTATCATTCGCGTCGGAAACTACGTCGGGAATCAGGATTCAGCTGACAGACAAACGCACCCGTTTGTCATACCAATGCCCTCCTCGCTTCCCTCCACTGATCTAGGGATCTGCGCGCGTCCTCGTCATTAAGATTTCGAAGCGACAGCGCCTACAGAAGTAGAAGCAAAAGAGACGTTTGAGGACAGCCTCAATGCAGTGGCGCCGTAACTGGCGGATATCATCAGTGGGGAGACGAGGCCACGCAAGCAAGACATACACCATACCAGAGCAAGGGTTCTGGCTGAGATTCAGCTTGGATTGTGTTTCTGAAATCCACTGCAAACACTAAGCACCATCGTAAACGATTGCAAGAATATAAAGGCGCGTACGAATGGTATCGGCGCAGGCGTGGGCTCACCCAAATTCTGCCTCTAGGTGCAGTTTCGTAGCATATATGGAGCACCAGACTCGGATAAGACGCTCGTATGGGCACGGCCGTTATCGTACGCGGTGTCACCCATGGGTTTGAAGATATGATCTCACGAATTAAGTAGCCTGCCTGGGGCTGAATCGTGGAATAGCATCAGTGGATAAACGGTTCAAGTGGAAGGCTCGGAAGTCATGGATATCCGCGGCCTCCTATCCGTGTGGAGCAAAGACTCGGCAACGAGGTGCACCATGTCAGCAAGCACCTCGGTTCGTCTAACCAGGTCGTTGTGTACTTCTATCAAGGGTCCTATGAAACTTCACCTGATGCCGCGTGAAATCACTGAAACTGAGTTAATGTGCTATGCCCTGATATGTACTATAACTAAAAAACGTGTCGATATATTTGGTCGGCGAGACAGTCACCATCGGTGGCAGTTACGGTGGCTGAGCGATTGAAAACCCA
>JBBPTV010001090.1:0-12116 GCA_038094275.1 Tubosaeta brunneosetosa | reverse complement strand
GATTTACTGTCTGTCTGATGATCTTCTGTCAGAAATTTGTCTGACAGCAGTTTTTCCAGACTATTCATATATTTCAGAGCTATAATATGGCCTAAGACATTTCAGATTAATTGTAACTTTGCTGATGGTGCGATGGTGCCCCCCTCATTATCCACATCGTCATGGTTGTGGTTGGCATACTGTTGCACTGCCCCACCCTTCGTCTGCCCTGTCATCACTGCATGGTGGTGGTGAAAGGGCATTGCGCCGCCCCCGTGCTCATCGTTGTCCACTCCCTGCGGCATCCCTGTTGTTGTTGTGTGGTGGCACACCATTGTGGAGCCCTCGCCCGACTTGTCATCATGTGGCAGCTGAAGGGCAGCAGGCAGCCCGTCACCCTCTCTGTCGCCGTTCCTCACCCTCGTCATCGCTGGCAGTGTGGTGGTGGGTGCACCGTTGCACCCCCTCGCCCTTGTCGTCATCGGCGCTATGGTGATGGTGCACCATTATGCCCCTCATCATTGTCTTCGGTGTTGTTGGGATGGTGTGTCTGGGCCCCCTCATCCACATCCTCATCATTATGGTGGGAGTAGGCGTGATGGCATCCCCCTGCCTGTGCCATTGTCATGGCATGCCTGCACCCCCTCGTGCTGCTCCTCATTGTCATGGTGGGGGTAGACGTGCCATTGCGCTGCCGTCGTCGTGGTTGGTGCACCCAGGCCTCCTCGTCCTGCTCCTCATCATTGGTGCTGTGGTGGTGGTGTGCCGTCGCACCCCCTCACCCGCACCTTCGTCGTTAAGGTGGGGGTGGACGCACCGTTGCACTGCCATTGTCATGGTTGGTGTGCCCACACCCCCTCGTCCTGCTCCTCGTCGTTGGCACCATGGTGGTGGTGTGCCGTCGCGCCCCCTCGCCCACATCCTTGTCATTAAGGAAGGTGGGTAGACGCGCCAGCCCCCTCCTTCGCATCCTTGTTGTCATGGTGGGAGCAGACGCACTGCTGCATCCTCTTGCGCCCCCTCATTGTCGTTATGGTGGGGTAGGCATGCTGCTTTGTCAGTGCTGTGGCAATAGGTGCGTCGTTGTGTCCTCGCCCTCACCCTTGTTGTCGTGGGCGGACCGCCGTTGGCACTGCAGTGATGGGTGCGCAGTTGCATGCCCTTGCCCTTGCCATCGTCGCCATCGACCTCATCATCATGGGTGGCAGGCTATTGCCCTTAGCCCCATTGTTGCAGGAGGAAGGGCGCACGCAAGCTATTTTTCTGTGTCGCCGAGGTCGTTGGCGCTATGGTGGTGATGATGGGGGGCACTTTCAATGCCATGTTGCCGCAGTCATCATCAGTGCTGTGAGGTGGGTGTGCCGTTGCGTACCTTCACCTGTGCCGACATCATCATGGATGCGCTGTTTTGCGTCCTCAGTGGGGGAAGGCACTGTTGTTGGTGTGCCCTCGCCGTCCTCCTCGTTTTGGTGATGGTGGAGCCATCACATCGCGGTCGCCCTAGCATGTGATGGTGGCAGTGGGCTGTCACGTCATCATCATCGTCATCGTCTTGAGAGTGGAGGGGCTGCTCTGTCATCAGGTAAGCCATCACTGTTGTGTGGTGGGCATGCCGTTGCATGCCCTTGCCCTCAGTGTCGTCTTGCTTGCCTGCGCACATCATCGGCATGGTGATGGGCATGCCGTTGCACACCCTCGCCGCCGTCGTCATCGTGGACTATGGAACATTACCACACTGCCCTCGTCGTAGTGGTAGATGGGTGGGCGTACCTGTTATGCCAACTCGCCACAGTTGTCGTCATGTGGTGGTGGTGTGACATGTCATATCGCCTTCCTGCTATGAAGTGCGTGGTTGAGCTGCCCTCGCTTTTGCCATTAAATTTGGTGGCAGCAATTGTGCGCTGGCAGTGTTGCATCGTTCAGGGGCTGGCACTGACCATCATTGTTGCATGAGGGTGGGCACTTGAATGTGAGGGACTTGTTGGGTGAATGAGCGAGCGTGGGTAATACATGAGAAAGGATGCGAAAAGAGTCATGTGACTCTTTGCTTTGAAAATTTCTCTAAGTCCGAGTCCATTAGGAAAAAAAGGTACACTTACCTAGTATTTGTTGTATAGTACCAAGTATGGAAATTTGACTAACATAGCCACACAGCCACTGGTCTCTGTACAGACTCTGGCAGAGTGGCCTAAATCTGTGAAGGCTACACAGGGCTGTGGGGAAAGCAGTACTCTGTGATCTCTGTGGTCAAAAAGGTTGGTTTGCTGATGTGGGCAAGGGCATGCAACAGCGCACCCACCATGACATCAACAGCAACAAGAGCGTGGTGGCACAGCGGTGTGGTCACCACCCCTACCACCTCACCTGCATACCCACAATGACAACGGCGAGGGCGAGAGCACGTAACGACGCACCCACCACCATGACCCCGACAGCGACAAGGGCATGGCGGTGTAGCAGTGTGGTCACCACCCGCAACAGTGTTGTCACCACCACCACCTGTGTGCCCAAGATGACAGCATAGGTGAAGGTACGCAGCGGCACACCCACCACCACGACCCCAATGGCGACAAGATTGAGGTGGCACAACAGCGCAGTCACCATCACCACCCACATGCCCACGATGATGGCATGGGTGTGGCCGCACAATGGTGCACCTACCATCACGATGGCAATGGCGACAAGGGCACGGTGGCACAACAGTGCAGTCACCATTACCACCACCCCACCTGCAGGCCCACAACGACGACGGCATGGGCAAGGGCACGCAACAGCGCATCCACCACCACGACGCCGACCAATGCTAGCAACCTATCGATGCTGAGATCAATGTTTGATGCAGTTGTGGTTGATCCTATTCTCATGTTTGAGAGTATTCGGACCCACGGAACTGACAGGTGGTTGTTTACAGTAAACCAATCTAACAATCTGGTGCAACCCATCAAGATACACAAAACAAACATTGTAAGTAGATCTCCAGAAGCTGTTTCTGGCTCTCCACTCCCATCTGCTTTGCCTTCTGCAATCTCTGAGGGTTATACCTCTTGGGAACCTCCGACTTTTACTGATCATAATCCATCTCTGCACCATTATCATTATTGGTTCGGAACAATACACCTAGACGACCCTCCTATCTCCTTGAAGGAGATTAGACATCTAGAGTCGATCACTATCAGTCAGACTCCTCACAGATATAGTCTGCATCCTGTTCCCTATCCTCACTTTGCCATTCCTGCTCCTGCTCCCACATCTCCTCCTCCACTTCCTATCCATATCTCAGAACCTTCCTTGTCTGGTGCAACTAGCAGTACAGACCTGGAAGAAGGTGAGAACCAGCAGATTACTGCTGAGAATCCAGAGGAGATTGATGTTCGACCTCCTGTCATAGTTCATTAGGAATCAGACCTATCGTCTACCCTATTACCAGACTATCTAGAAGACCTCATCCTTCAACATATATTTAGTCCAATCCAAGATCTCCTACTCATCACTCTCCTCCTTCATCCTCCTCGTATCATACTCCTCCATCTACTCTAGGACCATCTATTCCTAGACCTCCACATTGTCCTCATCGTCATCACTCCAATTGCACCACCTCTTCCTCATCCCTTGATCTTCCTTCCTCCAATAACCCTCTCCAATATGTCGACAACATCCTCTGCCAGTTTGCGCACTCCCATCACTATTGAGGTCACTCAAGAAGTAACTGTCAACTGGAAACCAGTTCAACAGAGTCCCTCTCAAGTTGGAACTGTGGAATCGACATCCCTGGGGTACCAGGCTCTTCTCAATTCACTTGCAGAAGCTCAGTCTTGGGTTCTCTACCAGGAACTCAAGAGTATTTACAACGACAGAGCATCGACCTCCATTTCCAGAGTCCTGAGTCTCTCACCCCTTTTCTTGAACAGTCCTATTCTGAAGGAAGACCAAGAGGAAGGCCAACTTCTGTCTGATTCTCAGTTCCTCCAGTATTTGGAATCCAAATAGCATTCAATGCTGTTGCCACCCAGATGGCAAGATGGAACAATAATGGACGATGGGCTCTATGAGCCAATTCAATTGGAAGGATCTGGAGTGATGGATCCAGAAACCGGAATCTACCTGCCCTTCCTACCACCTCCTTACATTCTGATGACATATGCTCAACAAATCATCAACGTCATCGATCACACTGAAGTTCTGGGACTTCCCAATGGAGTTCCAGCAGTCCCTCACATCCTGTCCAGAATCCCCTGGTATCTCGGCCACGATCACATTCCTCTAACAGCCAAGGCACTCCGAGAAGTGACCTTTCCAATGGGTCACACCGATCATCACACTCATGCAGTCGATGTGCAAGTAGAACACTTCAACATTGATCGGATGGAGCACACACGTTGATTGGGGCTGGCCCCCACAGATGACCAGGTACTGGGGATCCAAGGAACATTATATCATGGCGAACAACTAATCTCTTTCTTGGAAGGTGCACTGGGATATCTGATCCTGGTCCAACATTACTCCGATACCCCGCATGCCCTGGTTCATTACCAGGGTTACGAAATCTTTTCTCTAGACGACGACGAATTCTGGACATTCAAGAATGACCACATCGCAAACCGGCCAAACTTAGTCTTTCCGGACATTTGAGCCAAGGCATCATGTGATACCTGGGAGATTGCTGTTACATGGTGTACTTTTGCCCCTATGATTTTCCTTATGCAGATCATGTGACTTTAGAACATATGGATGATATGTGCTTGAAGGCCTATGCCAGGCTAGACCATAAGTGCAGGCACTCAACCCTATGCTCTAGACCTATGATGTCATGGCCCTGGTTGCCATAACTACTGGGCTGGATCCCCTTTCAATCATTCACTATCTCGTACATCATGACGTCATGCCTCACCAATCATACATTCCTCCACTTCCTACCACTAGAACTATACTCTACATTTTAATCCTCTGATCCTGGATGATCCTAGAGGCTATGCTTATCTCTGTAGGGCTCAGGGAATTACTTTACATAGATATATTAGCGTACAAATAGATACAAACCTGTAGACAGTATATAAACCCCTAGAGTCCAGCTGGAATGCCAGTCTGGTTCTCTTGGGTGTTCCTCTATAGCACCCTGACCAAGGTCTTGTTCCCCCTCCCCTTTCCTTAAGTCTACACAGTCTAGTGCGACCTGAAGTAGCTTGATGCTATAGGGTTGTTTCATTAGAACCAGACTTATCTGACACTTCACCTCGCACTACCTTACATACACAAGCTGCCAAACATTAACGGCACACCCTACAACGATGTACAGCAACCGTACCACTCCATCTGCCAGCAGTATGTACTATGGGAGAGCTCTTAACTGAGTTACTCAATACAGAAGGACCCTGAGAACTAACGGCTAAGTTTATCAGTGTCCATCACCTTCCATCAGTCCCTGTTCCCATTTATTGCCACTGACACAAGAAGATCGGGCACAGAGTGCTCAAGGGATCCCCGTTGCTACCGGGAAGATAGGCCAAGCCTATACGCTTCTCGCCACATTATTGACACTCAGGATCCATACGACAACTATGAGCGGAAAGCATATGAAGCAGACCGGGAACAACTCCGGGAGAACGGAGCCACAGGGAGTGGAAAGGAGTGGGAGGTATCTAAAATAGAACCACTCTCCCCCGCTACAGCGTTCATACAGGAGCTCGACGCCGAGCTTGGACTGACTAGACTCAGTCCACAAAGGGGTGAGATCCGGAGTCTCGCCATACTAACCACGCTCGACGGCCTCTGCTGCTTGGCAGTAGGCATTGAAGATTCGACATCCCCCACCACCAATCTGCATGCACCCCCTCAGCACACCCCCTCCTACGACCCCAACGACTACAGTCTGCCAGCTGGACTTCCCACGCCGCCGCTGCTAAGCATGCATCCCATGGAGTTTAGCCAATATGGAAAGCCAGGGCCTGCTGTCCCTGTAGGAAAAAGAGAGGTATCACCGATTATATTACAGTTCCTAAAATGAACATGGTCGGTAGAACTCCCCGGAGATAGGGTAAGGGCAGAGCCGGAACCTGAGCTGGAGAGAGCGCCGAAATGTAGAAGGACAGACGGGCGGCCTTTGCTCATATGACGGGCTATAGTGCGAGATGTAGTCTTGCCTAGCGGAGAGAGAGTCAAGCACCCGACTCACATACAGTTGCGCCCACATACCACGCGCATACATTATCACGTTTAGATTTCGCATACGCAGTTTTTACTCTACGGACACATCTTACAGATGCACTATGTATTTCTTGAACTAAATGTTTGTACAAGAAATTAAAAGTTTTCCACGATGGCAACGGTGCAACAAATTTTAGGGGATACGTTAATCCCAAACAATGAAAAGATGGTGGCGATCCTTGATTGGATCAATGCAAGTGAGAACATAATCCCAAATCAGCGAAACACGATTAATAACCAAGCCTTGGTTATCACGGAATTACAAAGCAAAGTGAAACGCTTAGGTAAACAAAAGGAAACAGTGGAGATGGATACCGAAGAAGGTGGTCCCTCCAAAGATGAACCCAAAATGGATAAAGGGTTCTCATGGAAAGTTGAAATATTTGCAGACCCGGGTGAATATGACGGATCCTTCAACAAGTTTGAAGAATGGTGGGCAAAAATGCAGGGCTGGCTCACCGTGAATGACAAAGCAATACCACCCAAGTCTTACGAAGCGGTCGTTTCAGTTTTGTCCCGACTAAAGGGAATGAAGGCTGGCCCCTTCGCTGAAACACGTTTGAAGAAAGTTCGGAGTTACAAGTGGAAAGACCTTGAAGATGAGATTGTATCTCTTTTCAAAGGAAATCTGGTCAAAGAATGGGCCATTGACCGGATAGAAAAATTATACCAAGGACATGACCAGTCCATTTACTCCTTCCTTGTCCAATGGGAGGCATTATACGTAAAAACGGAAATGGATGACTCGCAAGCAATAAGGCTTCTGGAAATGTGAGTCAAGCGCAAAATTATTGACCACATTTGGAAACAAGGTGACTGCCCAACCTACATAACAGGTTACCTTCAGGAGATCCGCAAGACGGGTCTTATCCTGGAAGGAATAGAAATGATTCGAGGCAGGACCTCATCACGTTTCCAACAGAGTCAATGCTCTAAGTCCAAAGATCCGAATGCCATGGACATTGGCGTGGTAGACGTAAAACAAAGAGGATGTTTCAACTGTGGAAAGCCAGGCCACATGAAACGGGAATGCCGGAATCCCACGGTGAAATGCGATCTCTGCAAATGGACAGGCAGAGATCACAAGTCAAGTTGCTGAAGAGCCGGGAGCTCTAGCTCGGCACAAATAAGGAATACGAATATGTCCTGGGAAGACGCTAAAAGCACCGAAAGTCAGGGCAGTGCCCCAATTAAGTTTCACGGAATGAATTTCGAGGAAGCAAGGGCCGCTTTCCGAGATTATGAGGCTGCAGAAGCCAGACACATGGGAAAAGGTGTCAAAGTATAACTCCAGACATCTCCGGAGTTTGTACAGAGACCAACTCCGGACGTTTCTCACCCAATTTCCATCCTACCTCTTTTGGACTCACATGCACCCGTTACAGTATAGTCTTACCTCATGCCGATCGCTTGGTGGCGCTCCTACTCCCTCCGAACACGCGCTGCTGCGCTCTTTGTTATTTCCCAAAGCAGTGCGCTTATTTTCACCTATCTTGTTCCAGACCTGCCCGGAGTTTAGTGAGCGCGTATCCTCATCACTATTTAACCCTTCTGACTTCTTCGTCTCACCTCAGTTGTGCTCAGTACTTGTAGCACATTCTGAGGTGAGACATTGCTTAACCTTTAGTACCTTGTATTTACTTCATCTTAGTTGGGCATTGTCGCCCCTATTTAGGTGAATAAAGTTGTGCTCAGTAGTTGTGGCACATTCTGAGTTGGGCATTGTCACCCCTATTTAGTACTTTAACAAAAGGTCGTGCCTGAAGGATTATTCTGGGTATCCTAATGGCACTAAGGAAAAGAAAAAGGTAATGTTTTCTGATTCTTCTGATGGCAATAGATTTGCTATACTTTCAATTGATTCAATTATGGACTATTACAATACGAACTTTCCTTTGCCGTCAGAGGGGTCTGAGGAAACTCAGCCTGCCGAGGACATTAAACTCGGGCTTAATTCCTCTTTTACTAACTCTACTAATGTTGCTGACGAAATCCCAGACGAAGGTTTATTTTGCAGGTCAATATCACTATGGAACGAATTGACTGTGGGGTTACAGATTGCCCCTATGTCTAAACGGAATTCATTTATGAAAGTAGAAGCTCTCCTAGACTCGGGAGCTAACATGGTCTTTATTGATAAAGCCTACACCGAACAGTTGAAGCTGCCACTTCTAAAGTTAAAAGATCCCATAAAGGTCTTTAATGTTGACGGAACAAAGAATTCTGCCGGTGACATTACTCATGCCACTGAGCTCTTGATTGAGTTTCAGGGACATTGTGAGAAAGTCTTAGCCAAAGTCACGGACTTAGGACGGCAACAGATGATATTAGTATATTCTTGGTTCAAACGTCATAATCCCGATATAGACTGGACTACAGGCAACATCAGAATACGTTGCTGTATGGAAGAGTGTAGATCACTCCAGAAGAAGTCCATTTTTCTACGTCTAGTCGAGAAAGAAGAGCAAGATGTTCAATATCAAGTTTACGAAACAATTAAACATTTAGATAACGAGGTATCTATTAGGGCTGCTCAAGCAGTAGACCTGAAGTTAAAGATCTTGATGGATCAGAAACAGAACGCGGAAGATCTGGTGCCTCAGGAGTACCATGAATTCTTGCTGGTGTTTAGGGAAAAGGAATCAGAACGAATGCCTACGAGAAAACCCTGGGATCACGCTATAGATCTTAAGGATTCATTCGTTCCCAAGAAGGGTAGACTGATACCCCTATCCCATGATGAACAAGAAGAAGTCTCCAATTGGTTAGATGATCAATTACGAAAAAGATATATTTGCCCCTCTAAGTCCCCAATGATGTCACCTGTGTTCTTTGTACCCAAGAAAGACGGCCGGAAACGCATGGTACAAGATTACAGATATCTTAATGAACACACAATCCGAAATAATTATCCACTTCCCCTTATATCCCAACTTGTAGATTGTCTCAAAGGAGCTAAGTTATTTATGACAATGGACCTCAGATGGGGTTACAATAATGTATGGATAAAGGAAGGCGACGAATGGAAAGCCGCCTTCATAATGCATAAAGGTTCCTATGAACTTGTTGTTATGTTCTTTGGATTATGCAACTCTCCTGCAACGTTTCAAACTATGATGAATGAATTATTTTCAGATATGGAAGATGTTGCCATTGTTTACATCAATGATGTTATGATCTTTACGAAAACAGATAACCATGCCGAACATGCCAAAATAGTCAAGAAAGTCTTACAAAGATTAGAAGAAAACGATTTATTTATAAAACCAGAAAAATGCCACTTTTACAAAACAGAAGTAGAATATTTAGGGATGATAGTTGGAGCTAATGGAATCAAGATGGACGAAAAGAAGGTTTCTGCTATTCTGGAATGGCCAGAGCCAAAGAACCAAAAAGGAGTCTGAAGTTTTCTAGGTCTTGCAAACTTCTATTGCCGCTTTATTAAAGATTATGCGCAAGTCGCACGCCCCCTTAATGATTTATTAAAGAAGGATCAGACTTTCCAGTGGAAAGAAGAGCAGCAAGCTGCTTTTGATCTATTAAAGACAAAGTTTACGACGGCCCCTATCTTGGCATATCCAGATATAGATTGCAAATTCAGATTAGAGACGGACACTTCAGATTACGCAACGGGAGCAGTGCTCTCTATACTCAAAGATGACAAATGGCACCCTGTAGCCTTCTCTTCTCATAGCATGTCTCCTCAAGAAAGAAATTACCCCATTGCCGACAAAGAGATGCTGAGCATCATACGTGCACTTGAGATTTGGAGACACTACCTGGAAGGTGCTAGAGATCAATTTGAGATCTGGAATGATCACGCGAATTTGCAATACTTTATGAAGGCCCAAGATCTGAATCGTCGCCAAGCGCGATGGGCACAATATTTAACACGGTTTAATTATCTCTTCGTGTATAAGCCTGGAGCTTCCAATGTCAAAGCAGATGCTCTCTCTAGACGAGAAGATCATGCTGTAGGCATAGAAGATGATAATAAGGGAGTAACGATGATATCCCCAGAGCGGATACAAACCACGTCAATGGTTACAATCCAAGATGAAGGGGACACCATACGAACTCAAATATTTAATGCACTTTTACGGTTGAAAGAAACCGACATCATACGGTTATGTAAGGAAAGGAACATCTGTGAGGAACGCGATGGTTTCCTATACGACGAAAAAGGAAGATTGTTCGTGCCTGATGACACAGAGCTATGAATGACAATATTATGTCATGCACACGATTCCCCAGTTGCTGGACATCCGGGAATAGACAAGACTTTAGATCTTGTCACACGGTCATACTGGTGGCCTGGTGTCACAACATTTGTTTCAGATTATGTTTCCCGATGCGATAGATGCACTCGGATGAAAGGAACGAATCAGGCAACGCCTGGTTTATTAAAACCTTTATCAATTCCTGATGGACCATGGGTTGACGTATCTGTTGATTTTATCACAGATCTCCCATTATCATCTGGCTATGATTCCATCTTAGTCATCGTTGATCGATTTTCAAAAGAAGTAGTTTTTGCCCCATGCAGCAAGACTGCAATGGCCCTGGATACGGCCAAACTCTATCTAAATTATGTATGGAAAAATCACGGTTTGCCCCGATCTATTGTATCAGATCGCGGTCCGCAATTCGCAAGCCAAGTCATGACAGATCTCTGAAAGCGCTTAGGAATTGCACAACGTTTATCTACGGCTTATCATCCACAGACCGATGGTCAAACGGAACGGATGAATAGAGATCTACAACAGTATTTAAGAATGTTTTGTTCTGAGAAGCAGGAAGAATGGTCGGACTGGTTGCCGATCACTCAATTCTCATATAATTCAAAGAAGCAGGCTTCTACAAACAAAACCCCTTTTGAAGTGACTCGTTCATATGCACCAAGAATGGGCTTTGAACAACGCGTGTCTAAGGCACCAGCTGCCTCAGATTTTATGGATTCTATGGAGTCTACTTTAAAAGAAGTAAAAGATAACTTAAAACAATCCCAAGAGAGAATGAAACTCCAAGCGGATAAACATAGAAAAGAAGCCCCACAATACGTTATTGGAGATAAAGTGTGGCTTTCTACAGAGAATCTACGGCTAACATGGGCATCACAGAAATTAACGGAAAGATGGATCAGACCTTACGAAGTCATGGAACTTGTCAGCCCGAATGCAGTACGCTTGCATCTGTCTAGATCCATGAAAATCCATGATATTGTTAATATTTCTCGTGTTAAACCATATAAGGAACGGCTACCTGGACAACCTGTGGTTGCTCCTGGTCCAGTACAGGTTACTGAAGATAGGGATAACCTATACAAAGTCGAATCTGTTCAAGATTCAAGATTTAAAGGAAAGTGCCTTGAATATCTCGTCCATTGGAAGGGATATGATGAGACTGGACGGACATGGGAACCTGAAGGACACCTCCTACCAACAGCCCAGGAGGCTATTAATGATTTCCACAAATTAAATCCTTCTGCCCCTAGAAAAATCTGCTTATCTCATTTGGCATTCAACACTTTATTTATCCCTTATGAAAATTACACCACTCCATGCATTGAACCCTTTGATCGCCTGGAAGTCAATCCCTAGATGGGGGGTAGTGTTACACAGTGTACTTTTGCCCCTATGATTTTCCTTATGCAGATCACGTGACTACGAACATATGGACAATATGTGCTTGAAGGCCTATGCCAGGCTAGACCATAAGTGCAGGCCCTCAACCCTATGCTCTAGACCTATAATGTCATGGCCCTGGTTGCCATAACTACTGGGCTGGATCTCACTTCAATCATTCACTATCTCATACATCATGACGTCATGCCTCACCGATCATGCATTCCTTCACTTCCTACCACTTCAACTGTACTCTACATTTTAATCCTCTGATCCTGGATGATCCTAGAGGCTATGCTTATCTCTGTAGGG
>JBBPTV010001089.1:0-12123 GCA_038094275.1 Tubosaeta brunneosetosa | reverse complement strand
CAGGGATGAATTAGGTGAGAGTTTAAACAAAGTGCTTTCATGGACAGAAGTCATTGATGGTGTTTGATTCAAATTAAGATGCTGACTCTTATGGGCTGGAAGATGGCATTGTCATTCCATTGGAATTCCTTGGAGTCTGCAATGTGGACTTGGATGAATTGTCTTTGGATGAACGGATGAAATACACAATGGCCAATTTATGTGACAAGGAAGGAGGTTATGTTGTTTGATGCAGGCAGGTTCCTTTAACAGATTTTGGAGCAAATATTACAGAACCTCATCCCAATCCTCTCACAGCAGCATATCCTGTCCTCTTCCCATTTGGTTTGGATGGTATTGAACAGAAATGAGCTGTGACAGTTGGGTTTGATGAACACATCCAGTGGACTCTTCAATACTATGATCGATGATTTCATACCCCTAACTCTTATCCATTCATCATTTTCACAATTCAGCAAAAGCACGAGGCATTGTTGTCTGCTCACATTCAAATGAAACATCACAATTTTGAGAGGGACACAGTCATGTTGAGCTCTTTGATGGTAGCAGATTTGAGGGAGGCTGAAAAAGAGGAAGCAGCACATGCTGCTATTATGAATCAATGCATGAAAGTGTTGCACAAGCACATTTTTATGTCTGGTGCTCATGTTAAAGGGTCAGATAAGGCACGTGCAGCATATCAGGGGCAGATTTGGGGGTCATGTCTTTGTTTGCAAGGGCCTTCAATATGGATGACAATCAATCCTTGTGATCTCCATGATCCCATAGTGCAAATTTTCACTAGAGAAGAAATTGATATGCATGAATTCAAAGGGAGGCTAGGCCCTGATAGCAATTGGAGAGCAACTAACATTGCACAGGATCTGTATGCAGCTGCCAAATACTTCTTTTTCTTGATCAAAACTATCCTTCGAACTTTATTCAGTATTGAAGCCACAAAGGATCAAGTCCATTCAAACATGGGTATTCATGGCAAGTTGTCTGGTTATTTTGGGATCATCAAGGCCCAGGGACAAGGGTCTTTGCATGTTCATATGCTCATTTGGTTGGAAGATGCACCAAGCTGTGAAACAATGCATAAGCTTCTAGATACAGAACATTTTCGAGAACATATTTGTATGTTCTTGAGAGAGAATGTTCATGCACATGTGGATGGACTCGATGAAGAAACAGTGAAGAACATGCATCGAGAGCCACAATTGGCTTACCCATGGCCTGTGGATCCTGATGACGAATGTTGGGAAGATAAATTTGCAGAACATCTTTGGTGGGTTGTTTGAACTCAACAAATGCATACTTGTAGCAAATCCACATGTCTCCATCTTGATCACTATGGAAATCTGACATGCAAGCAAAGAGCACCTTGGGAATTGTCCAAAACAGATGAAGTGGATAGTCAAGAGAATTACAGAATACGATGGAGCCATCCATTTGTCAATTCCTTTTACCCTGCCATTTCCATGACTGCGTGTTGCAACAACGACATCAAATTGATTATGAACAGACAAGATACGAAGAATGTAATGTGGTATTCAACTGCATATCAGTTGAAGAAACAGAGCAAGAACTACAATGTGTCAGTGTTGATGGCAAATACTCTTTTGTATCACGATGCATATAAAGATCATTTCGGGGATATTCTTGAACGAAATCACCTGTTGGTATTTCATTATCAGCATGCGATCAATAAGAAGATGGAGATGTCTGGTCCACAGGTGATATTATACCTCATGAAATGGGGTGATAGCATATGCTCCCATTGTTATGTTTCATTGTACTGGTTGTCTTTGGGGGCAAAATTGTCTTCTTATTTTGTGGAGTTACGTCAGAGAAGAGCAAGTTACATGTGAGTGTCGAGTGTTGAAATCAACCTTTGAATGGCAACTGATTTTTTTTTTTTTGTTTAGTGGAAGTTCAGAGGATGATCTGATTGGTGAATCTGAAAGTCAGCGACCACATGAAAACAAAATGGATGACAGGGAAGTGTATAATGTATGTGTTCAAATATTTGACGAAAAGAGATAGGCAAATAATGGACTTGATAGGATGTGTTAACATTTGACTTGTGGTCAAATGGTAGTCTGTGTGTCTGAAGTCAGATTCAGGACTATGCTTTGCAAGGAGAAGAACTGAAGAATTATTCTTTTTTCTCCTTCATTGTGGATACATACAAAGAATTGATACCTCAGCACAATAAAAGCAGAGAGTCTGAAGAAAGAATCCCTGCCATACAAGGACAGCAGCAAAATGAGAGGAGCATTTATTTTCCAGACCATCCATGGCATATGATGCACTGTCGAGTTGTCCATTCCAATCATCACAATGTGCTTTCTGATATCGTTGGTTCTTTTTTTCCATATCATGATGAGACAGATGAATGTAGTGAAGCGTTCTATTTTGCATCCATTTTGGCATTATTGTCACCTTGGAGGGATTTAGAGGATATCAAAGGGAATGAAGAAAGTTTTCAAGATGCATATGAGGAATTTACCAGAATGGCATCAAAGCATGATCTTGAGGTCATATCAGGGATCCAATATTATTACAAATGCAAGAATGCAGCAAACATACAGTGGAATGATGAAAATGTTGCATTATGTTATAGGGAAGAACCTTGTGAAGGTGTTGGAGCAGATTCAGATCCCTGCGATGAAGAAATAATGGAGGAAAGTGAGAGAAGTGACTTACAGCTTTCTTTGACCGAGGAAGATCTATTGGCTTTCCAAGAGACACTAAAAAATCCTTGCCAAGAGTATCATGGAAAAGTGGTGGTTGTGATTGCATGGGGACTGAAGGTTATTAGTGGCAACGAGGGTCAGGAGTGGGTATGCAATCGTTCTGGTTCAAGCACAATTAGTGTCACAGAAGGAGACAACTACAGGAAACTTCACAGGTGGCAATGTGCTATGATTGATGAAGTTAAAGAATTGAATAGAGAGAAGGAACAGATGGCTGGAGACATGTGTCAGTCTGTGGAAGAAGGTGACGTGGTGATTGAGGAGTCCATCAAAGAAGTGAGCATGGAGGGCCTCACAAACATGCATGGTGATGTCAAAATGGCTAAGAACATGGTGACCGGTGTTGAAGAACATCTTGCATCAATTGATGTGGAATCCCTGCTCCTGAATCAGTGCTGTGCATATAATATTATTGATTGGCACCTTCAACAAACTTTGTCAGGCACAAACCCTGATCAACTGCTTATGATGATACCAGGAGAAGGAGGGGTAGGGAAATCCAAAATAATCCAGACAATCACCGAAAATTTTGCAAGATGAGGAGCAGGCCACTTGTTGGTGAAGAGTGCATACACTGGGATAGTGGCAACCATCATTGATGGGAAAACACTTCACATGATTGCCCAAATTCCACTAAATGGTCGAGAACAGTCCTGCAAAGCAACCGAAAAACTAATTGCATTTTGGCATGGTCATCTATATCTTATCATCGATGAAAAATCTATGCTATCACGCAAATTTCTGGCTTGTATCTCTGCAGCTCTGAGCAAAGCTCAGAGTCTAGCAGGGATTTTGAATGCAGATCAACCATTTGGAGGTGCAAACATTGTTCTTGTCAGTGATTTTGATCAGTTTCCTCCTGTGGTTGGTTGACTGCTTTACTGGTTGTTCAATCCTTTGAAAGATGACAGGAAAGAACTTTTGGGCAGAGCAATATATGAGCAGTTTTGCACAGTCATACATTTGATGCAGCAAGTGCACATGATAGATGCTGATTGGATCAATCTTCTTCAACATGTTCGTAATGGCAACTGCTGCATGCACCACTTTGCATTGCTTCATTCACTGATTATCTCCAATCCATCATGTCCTCCAACCAATCTCTCAACCACACCTTGGAATAAGGCCATGCTCATCACACCACAACACTCAGTTCAACATCACTAGAATACTGTTACAATCTTTTTCCTTTCATTCTTCTTCTTCGCCGTTCTCATACACTTCACTCATTTCTTCCTTTAGTTCCTTCTCTTCTCATCGTCAATTACAACTCCCTCTTGAGACTATCAACACTTCTTTTGGTATCCTGAACTGTCATCTTGTCCTCTCACCTTTCTCTTTCCAATGACCTCCTTGTGTCGTCATTTCCTTTTCAAGGTAGATGACTTGACTCTACAGTTCCTTCTTTTGTCTTGTCTTATCTTGCTCTCTCATTGGACGATTAGCTCTGCAGCTGTCTCTCTCACAACAGTGATGTTTCCCCTTGTTCCATAGTATTTCATAGCATTCCATTCTCTCATGATTGGAACTGTTATATATCTGATCACCTGTACAATAATTCCTCACTTTGAATCTACAATCTTCGTTGTACTCATTCTCTGTCCTCGAGCGATTCTCAAGACCCATGTGCTCCCTTGTCATCAACCTCTATTCTCTGTCCTTGGTTCACACTTAGCTTGCTAGGAGAGACACTGTGGTACCTCTTCGTGAGCATCCGCCTCTCTTGGGTTAAGTCAAACACTCTCTTGAGTATGCTTCACATTACAATGGGCATTGGAATGCTTGCTTAAGTAACATTGAATACAGGGGAATATGTTCTCACAGGGTGTAAAAATGTGACATCACAGCCACAATTCTCCTGCCCAAGTGATCTTGTAAACAAGGTAATAATCAGGCTGGAACATGACCTCACAGATTGTGCACTCCTAAAACTTGTTTTCATACCCTCGTGTTTAGACAAAGTTTACCACAGAACACACTCATAATCACGCTTGGATTTATCAGTGATATGGCCAACATACTGATCGATCATCTCCTGTTTGCATTCCAGAACGGCAGAAAAGTTCTGAACCGTGTTCCAACGAAGTTTCACATTATGAGAGAGTCTAGAGCACCTTGTATCTACACTTTTCAGTAGTTACCCTGAATCTATTGGTCCAACTTGATTGGCACCTTGTCTGTTTGTTTTTATTCTACAACAGTGGCAGGGCTCTGGACTGTGTCCAGACTAAGTTTCAGTGAAATATACATACCCTTCTTTGTTGCTGTTCAATTGCAAATCGGATATTTTTGCTGATTAACGTGAAACAAAGAGACAAAATTTTATTTTACTTTTAATCAGGATATGACAGATTCTACTATTATCTACTTGATTATCTACATTGTTTCTCTTGCCTTCCCTCATCCGACTTCGCTCACAGTTCCCTGTCATCTCTGGTTTCTCGCATTACTTGAATCACAATTTGTTTGATCATGACGTGCGCTGGTAAACGCAAAGCAGATGTTCTAGAGAATGAGAAGACAGATGAAATGTGTAATATGTATGTTCCATCTTGCAATTTATTTGTTCTCATGTGCAAAATAGCTAACATTTCCTCGTTTTGAAACAAGTGAAGATTCTGAAAAGAATGAAGAGTACGTGTGGTTCATAGATTGTAATATCTTCCTAATGAACAGTAGCAGTCATCCGAATGTCATGTCTGGAGATGAAAGTGAAAGCATATCATTCGTTTCTTTCTTTATGCATGATATTCACTTTCATTGTTTTTAAGGCCCCTCACATCCCCAAATCCAATGGAGGACAACACAGCATCAGATCAGACAATAGAAATCATACCCAATTATCTTGAGGGTATTTCCGATGCCTTGAAAACACAAGACTGTTTCTTTCACAATGCCAGTATTGTAACTGATGTTTCAAATCAGACGGCTCCACAGGTTTGCAAACTACTCAAATGTTTGCATTAACATGTTTAGCATCGGTTGCCTGCCACCCAACTGCAGATGGGGAGAAAGACATGCGTTGGCAGATCATAGCACCTTTTGATGCTCTGTTGCGTCACAAGAACCTGTGATCGTCTGGATCATTGGAAAATTGGTTAATACAGCATTTGAACAAGCAGGGACTCCACTCAAATTGGTCAGTGTTCAGCTGGAGCCAATCAGCATTGACGGTTGCAGACATGCTTGTGCTCTGATCGGGAACATTAGTTACCCTGTTATTTGTGAGTGTAAAGACTATATTCCATCACATTAACTAACGTAAATTTGTGACAGAAACTACAGATGCATGGACTACAGTAAAAGCAGCCTGCTTTGCCCCTTCATACTGAGAACAGGGAAAATTGGTGGTCTGTGTTCATATACCACTGCTTGCCTGCCTTACTCACACAAATTCCACAGCCAAGTCCATTCACAGCTGTTTATGACAGACAGAAAGAATTCCACACAGATAAGAGCAAAATGCAAGCTTTCCAAGCCCGACAATTGGCAGTCGATGACATCGTATTGCTTAAATGTCATGTCTGGCGTTATGTTCCAAACATGGCTGCAAACACTTCAGGGAGCTGGGATACCTACTGTGCCAAATTTGAGCTTCATTGCATATCACTTCTATGGAAGTGTCCAATGAATGAAGCAGCTGTTTATGAAACACAGAGTACTTCCCAAACTGATGTCATGATCTAACAGTCATCATCTGGTATCTCAAAAGGTTATTTTGTTGAACATTCATTTTGTACCATATTGACGTGAATTGAATGCCATTTGTGAATTGAACAAAATGAACAATGATCATAACTGTAGTCTTGATTGCATTATAGCCTGTGTTCAGATACAAATTAGCAGATGGGAAATAGCTTGATGCTATATGACTAGCAGAAATCATGACCACAAATACACAGACACACGTACTATTCAAAGTAATAATCAAACTTAACTACAGAAAGGAGCAAGTGAAACAAGCATTGAGGCACTATAAATACAAGAGAACCAGCATGAAACTGGAGCAATAGAGGAGAACGAGCACAGAAAAAGTACAATTAAAGGGACAAACAAACGACAAGAATTAAACACACAAAACTAAATGTACAATCGAGCATGAGATGAACATCAATGTAACATTGAGAAAAGAAAACTATAAGTATAACCAGGAACAAACCAAACATCTGATATGTAGAACCAATAATCAATGAAACCACCCTTCAAAGGAAATACAAGTCAATCAAATCACTCACTACAACTTCAATCATACAGTGAGTATGTGCTATCGATCATAACCACGAAAGGCTTGAGGCCTTCATATGTCCTATTGCAGGTAGGTCCACCAACAGACCAGACCATAGCCAGTTTCTCTATAAAACATCTTGCAACAGGAACCTCTCTTGCATTCAACTTCGCCATGGATGCCTCAAAAGGCACAAACAAACAGCCTGGATCGAATGTCATCCTCACTGTGTGTGGACAGTGCCAAGAGCAACAGCAACAATGACTAGTCCCTGTCGCTTCATCATACTCTTTAGTTGTCGCACAAAGTGTATATCCTCTCGCCTGGTACTTCTCATAGCAATGTTCAGTTGTCAATGTAGGTGTATGCCACTTGAAAATGCAAGCATTCTGAATACCTAACTTCCTGTCCGTGAGACCCAGATATGCAGAGAAAAATCCTTCACTGGAAAGATAATTCATGACCAGGGAAGAATGAAAGCCAAAGATGGGTTGAATGGAAGCAGAAGAGATTGACTCAATGATGTCAATAGAATGATCACCATTCATGAGCGTTGTGACCTCTTTGATGGTGGTATTTGGCCCGTACCCTAGGAACTTCCACAATGGAGTAACTGCAACATAATTCAAAGCATGGAAATGATTGATGATGTCACATGTGTGGTCCTTCGGTATGTAAATGTCCATGTTGTTCAGAAGCCAATTGCCATCAGGTTGAAAGAGATGAAGTGTGAAAGAACTGGAGACAATGGCATAATGGATATGCAGCAACTTGTAAAATGCATTGTATTCAAGAGAAAACAACCTCAATGATCGGCTGATGTGCCACTTGATGAGTTGGTGCATGATGTCGTAATTGGTCCTCAACATCGCAGCATATCTCAGCAGGTCAGGAATGGACATGTTCTCTGCAATGATCTCCACTACTTCCACAGGGATATGGGAGATAAAGATACCATGAGGGCAGCACAAATGGTATTTCTGGGAAAAAAGATGAGTTGTTCAAATCTGTGAGCCAACAACCATACCCATGTTCTCCTCCACAGCCATCCAAAGATAGTGGGGCGCATTCCTAAATGGTGGTCTCTATTATTCCAACATGTCAATGTCACACTAAATGCATGCAGCACAAAAATTCACATACCATCACCGTCAGGGACCAAAAATTGTCATACAGGTGCAGACACATTTTGAGGACAGGCACATTGATGGCAACAACACATGCTTTTTTATCTACTTGCACTAAGATCCAAATCATGAGATCTCAATCATATTTGAAAATCAACTGACCTTATCTGAGCATGCAAGCCCATGATTTGTTTTTCCATTGCTCTGTCTCACCCAACATACTCTCACAGAAGTACTCCATGTCATTTGTCGTTGGTACACATTATTTTTAAATACACTTGCACTGAATAACAATCTGGGCTACAGAAAGTGCTCTAGCCAAAATGATGTGGGGGGACAAATTCATAAGTGATTGTACACATTAGGAAACCTACATTTCTGCTAATGGGTCTAAATTGGTCTAATGGTCTAAAATTAGATGACTTAGACGATTTTAGATGGTTAGCAAGTTTGTTACAAAGCTCTTTAGTTATTTAGGCTACTGAAGAATTGGCCCTTCAGAAAGATAGAAGATTAGGCTACTAGTGAACTAGTGTTTTAAAAAGATAGCAAGTTATTGCACTTAGACAATTAGAGATTGTTCATTAGCCAATTTAGAACATTATATCTTTAGAGATATGATTATAAGTCATTTAGAGAATTAGACATAGCCATTAAGTGACTAAGAATAAGATTTTTGGTCATATAGCACCTGTGCTATCTAGACATAAAGACACAAAGACATAAATGTTTAGTCAATTCAGCTTTGGAAAGCTAAGAGTCCTAGAGATTTACTCATCTAGATACATGGATAGTCAAGTCTGTAGACCAATATGTCTTAATATAGAATTACAATAGGATACACAGTAGTCAGGATTAAATAAGGCAAGTTGGTGTCTAGGGATTTATTCATCTAAATAGACAAGTCTGTAGATCAATATGCAAATTAACAAAGGATATATAGTGATCAAGATTTAAATTAAGCTAGCATAAAACAATTTCAAGCATCAAAAATAATTAATTGATTAAATTACTACACAATAGTATCTAGTCTGATTGTTGTAACAGGGGAGTGGTGGAGCACTGTTGTGCAGTCCTCACCTTCTGTGTTGTCACATGGTGGTGACAGGGAGACCACTGCCCCCACCAGGTGTTGGGTATGCTGTTGCATACCCTCACCCTCATTGTGGTGGGGGTGGTGGTGATGGCACAGGTGTGCCGTTTCGCCCCATCACCCTTGTCATTGGTGCAGTGGTGGGGGGTGTGCTGTCGTGCACCCTCATCATTGTAATGATGGTGGTGACAGTGCACATGCACCATTTCACTCCATCTACTCATCGTCGGGTGCTGTGGTGGTGGGTGCACCGTTGTGTACCTCACCCTCGCTGTTGAAGCAATGTGGGTGATGGTGCAAGTGCACCGTTTCGCACTGTTGTAGTGGTGGGTGCAGCATCATATACCCTCACTCACATCGTCGTGGTGATAGCAGTGGAGCAGGTGCACCGTTTTGCACCGGCGCCTTCACCGTCGGCACTGCAGTGGTGGGTACACCATTGCATACCCCTACCCTTGTTGTTGTCACGGTGTGGGTGGTGGCAGTGGGTGGGCCTTTGCCCTTGTCGTCACCCTCATCATGAGTTGTCATTGTTGTGATGGCATTGGTGGTGGTGCCGTATGCTGTTGCACCCCACACACATCGTCTTGGCAGGTGGTGGGTACGCTGTCGTGCTCCCCCATCTTCCTCGTTGTCCTGCAAATGGTAGGTGTGTGTGGTTGCATGCCTCCCTGCCGTCCTGGTGGTGATGGTAGTGCTGTGCATGGTTGCGCCCTCTGTGTGTCATGTTGTGTGCGCTGTTGTGCCCCGTCCTGATGGGTGGCAGGTGCACATTTGTGCAGCCCCACCCCCCTCGACATCTGGGCTGTGCAAGTGGAGGTGGATGGGTATGGGTGAGTGCGTGTGCATGATGGGTGGGGGTACTCACCATTGATGGGCATATCATCACATTCCCCATGCCCCCCTCACCTGGTGGTGGTGTGCTATGGTGCGTCATGGCCCAATTTCATCACGCCTCCCCACCGTTGTGGTGGTGGTGATGCCATGTGTGGTTGTGGTGACCACATGTCACCTGGTAGGTGAAGGTGCCATCCTGAGGGGTGGTGGGTGTGCTGTTGCGCAGCCCCCCTCCCCTCATTGTCCTGTGGGGTGTGCATGTGGTGATGGATAGGTATGTGAGTGTGCGTGTGTGATGGGGGGGGGGGGTGCTCACCATTGGTGGGCACACTGTCACGTGCCCCATGCCCACCTGGCCTGGTGGTGGTGCACAATGGTGCATCATAGCCCACTTTCGTCATGCGGTAGTGATGGGCGTACCTGTTGCACCTTCTAGCCTTCACCCTTGCCTCTGCCCTCACCCTCATGCTTGTTGTCATTGTTGGTGCATTGATGCACCTCTTCTGCCATCATGATTGTGTGGTGGTGGTGATGGATGCACGAAGGGACAGGTGGTGAGTGATGGCGCATGAGTGTGCAGTTGGGAGGCGACACTGGGTGACTGGGTGTGGTGGTAGTGGAGACAAAGAGTGTGATGTGGCAGGAAATGTCACATGGATGGTGAACTTGGGCGCACATGACTTTGTTGGTCATGGGCGCAGAAGTCCACAATCCCTGGGGCAAGCTCCCACCACACATCCCACCTGCTCTCTCAAGCTGCATCTTGGTTGCACAGGCTTCCCATCCCACACACCATCGCCACCAGCCGTCTTGCCCACACTCTAAATGAGCACACACATTGTGCAACAGTGAGTGCCCAACCCATCATGCACGTGCACTCACCCTATCCATCCACCACTGCATGTACACCCCACAGGATGATGAGGGGAGCAGGGCTGTGCAACGGCGCACCTACTACCCATTGGGACGACATGCGCAGGGAGCACAACGGCCTTCACCTACCCAATGACATGTGGTGGCCATAACCATGCACAGCACACCTGCAGGACAACGAGGAAGGTGGGGGAGCACAATGGCGTACCCACCACCCACCAAGATGACATGCGGGGGGCGCAACCACATACAGCACCACACCACATCAGCAGGGAGGGGCAAAACTGTGTATGGCCAACCACCCACAGGATGATGAGAAGGGTGGGGTAGTGCAACAGCGCACCCACCACCCACCAGGATGACGTGTGGGGGGCACAACAGCATGCACTCTATGCATACTATCCACCAGACGACGAGGAAGCTGGGGGCAGCACAACGGTGTACCCTCCACCCACCAGACAGTATGCAGAGGTAGCAACCATGCACGGCACACCCTACCCATAGGATGACGAGGAGGGCGGGGTTGCACAACAGTGCACCCACCACCCATCAGGACGACACATGGGGGGGTACATGGTGCCCCTGTCATCCACCAGGACTAAACATAGGGGGCACTATGGTACGTGCACCACCACCACCATGACAGTGGGGAGGAGTGCAACCACATACTGCACACCCATCACCCACAAGACGATAGGAAGGGGAAGGTAGTGCAATAGCCCATCTGCCACCAGGATGATGTGCTACTGCGCCCTAGGGAATCATAGGGGTATGGGTTACACTGCAGTTACTGTGTGCCCGCTTGTACACCTTACCCTTTACTGCAGGTCAGAGTTGTTTTGTAGGTTGGGTGGGGGAGGGATGTAGTGTTTGCTTATGGTGGGTGGACAGGCATCCATGTAAAATTAGTAGTTTAGTGAATTTGTCATCCTTTGACCACATCAGTCGAGCAGCTGAAATGAATGCTTGAGCAGCCAAGAGTTTGACAACTTATGGTACAGATCTCAGCCTTCTGATTGGTGGAAATACAGAGAACATTACAACTTGTACTCTACATTTGGAAACAAATGAAGGCAAAACCTGACTTAGTCCATATTTGGAGCGACTGAGTCACTACTGAGTCACTCCTTGAGCACTTTGGTTTTACTGATGCAGGAGCAATATAAAAAGGCCACCTTGTTTAATCTTTTTTCTCAAGATTCAGATTCTGTGATGATTGCTGCTATCATA
>JBBPTV010001088.1:0-12123 GCA_038094275.1 Tubosaeta brunneosetosa | reverse complement strand
CAGCAGCGCGTGTTCGGAGGGAGTAGGAGCGCCACCAAGCGATTGACACGAGGTAAGACTATACTATAATAGGTATGCGTAAGTCCAAAAGAGGTAGAGTGAAAGATGGGCGAGAAACGACCGGAGTTGGTCTCTGTACGAACTCCGGAGATGTCCGGAGTTATACTTTGACAAAGTCAACCAGTGCCCTGTTGTACTCAAGCTTACTGATATGACGGGACAACATGGTTCTGCTGACCGACTCCTTGAGGTGTCTTTGCAAGCACTGAATACAATGGAGGTTGAGGACGGAAAGAACTTCGTTGCGATCACTACAGACAATCCCACGGTAATGAAGGCTTTCCGGAACAAAATGAGAGGGCAATTTTACTGGATTCTTGTATGTCACTTGAATCGAGAATTTGAGAAAGCAATTGAATTGTGCACGTTAGACCTTTCCATGCTTTCTCCATGGACTCAACACGATTATCGGGGATGTATGTTCCCACCCATGGATGAAACAAAATATTACTAAGGCCACACGGGTCGTAACCTTCTTCAATGCATCACACTACTGGGGTGGTCAGCTGAAAGAAGAGGCAAAAAAATATAATGTGACCCGTACACTGAAGAAGAATTGTGAATCACGCTGGTATGCTCTGATTTTGCAATCCATGAGTGTTCGGGATGATCAGTAAGTATTTATTTCTATTGGATGGGACTACATCTGATAACTAATCTCATTCCAGACGAGCACTCTCAAACACCTGTGTGCGACCAGAGGCGATGAGAAGAGTAGATGGATTCTCACCAATCCCGAAAGCAGTCAATGATATTGTAATCCGTGATCCCAAATTCTGGCCAGCATTGGAGCAGCTCATCAAGACTATGAAGCCCCTTGTTGATACAATTGGAAACTGCGAGACCCGGGAAGCATCACTTCCATCCTGCATGCTTGAGCTTATTCGATGTGCCAAAAAGATGTCTCAGCTTACACTTGACAACAGTGACAACACTGGCTTCTGGCTACATGTCAAACGTGTTTTTAACCTTCGATTTCATGCCATGAACACAGAACATCATTCTCTCACATTGTTTCTCCATCCAATGTGCCGAAAACTTGCCATCTCACAGGCAGCCAGTGGACGGAGCTTCGAGTTCATGGTTACAACAGCCCTATCTATTGCTAAACAATGGCGTTGGAGTGAAGACGAAGCTAAGAACTTGGTCCATAATCTCAAGGAGTATCAGAAGTGCACCGGACCCTTTGCCAGTGGTGAGGCAGACGCACTCAACTGGTGGGAATCCCTTCCTGTTAGCGCAAAGCAGTGCCCTCTAAAAGCAATGGCGGTCATCCTCCATTCCATCGTCCCACATGCAGCTGATGTGGAGCGATACTTCTCCAGTCTTGGTGGGACGCAAACAGCAAAGTGCTGCAATCTTACTGTTGACAATTTTGAAGCGCTAAGCAAGCTACGTGCAAGCTATTGCAATCACTTGTACAAGATGGATCGTGCGGCTGGCAAATCAGCTCACCGCAAGCATGCGCATATGCATACACAGCCGCAACGAGGTCTTAACGTTGAACTTGTCAATGATTTGGCCAAAACGTTCACCTGGCTGCCACCATTAGTCACCGAGAATGAAGCGGACGAAACAGCAAATTACTTGGCTGGCCCAGAGTCCATCACTGACGCAGACCTAGTTGAAGCATTTGAAAGTGTCAATCGTGAGCAAGCTGAAACAGAGGCCACACGAACAATACATCCAGATATCGAGCTTGATGGAAATGAAGTTTTGGAGGGACATGTCTACGATTTTGATGAGTTGGAGGTGGTCAACAAGGGTACAGTCCCGACAGGATTTATTGAAGACATCTCGGTCATGGATAAAGCCTCGAGTGGAAGCTGGGATGTAAAGGATATGCTGTCGTTGGGGGGCATCACATCTATGTAGCTTTGCCAGATGTAGAAATCAACGGGTAATGTAGATAATCACTCAAAATGATTCTGCCAAGTTGTGCCATTTTGCCATTTTGCCGGCAGACTTTACACCCAAACAATTCTGCCCATGACACTACTTGCAGGCCAGTTCTAACACCTTTTGCAGCTTCGTCGGCTTGCTCGCAGCATTCCCATCGCCTCCTAACACTCCCAGCACGTACACTTCGGCGTCCGGTTTGACTGGGTCCTCTGTACCCTGTCCTGGTGAGTCTTCTTCGTCCACTCCCTCTACGCGTTCGTGGACCTGTTCTGATGCATGCGGCTGTTTCTTAGGTTGATTCCTGGGGTCATCGTCTCCACTCGATGGTGGCGTCATGTCTGCTGTGACCCCCGGTAAGTCTTCCGGTTTGTCCAGCCCATCCAGATCCCCTTCAGGTGCGTTCTCTGTACCCACTTGATGGTGAACATGCGGGGGCTCTGTGGGGGCGTCTGGATGACGCTCATCATCACCTGGCATGCCCTCAGGGTCTTCGCCATGGTCATGTGCTGCTGCTGTGTCCCCATTGCATCCTGTGGCTTTGAGCTCGCCACTCACATATGGTATCTGCTCTCCCCTGAGCTCACAGCTCTCAGGTCTGTCTAGGCGTTGTATGGGTTCGTCGGGTGGTTTAGGTGGTATGGGCGGTGCCGGAGGTACATCGTCGACTTCGTATGCGATGCGCTGACCATCTGGTTCAGCTGGGGTGGTCAATTGTATGTGCCCTCTTGCGCTACATCTCTCTCCCTCAATTGACTCTGCTCAATGCGTCCTCGCGTACTCCCCCTCAATATGCGTGTTGCCACACTCACCCCTGCTCCCTCTGTCGGCCTCCGCATCTGCACGTTCATGCGCAATGCGTTTGCTTTGCTCGTGGATGGTGCTGCTGCCCGGGTCGACTTGTATGGATGTGGGTTGGGGTTCCACATTGTGCTTGTCATGTGCGCGTTCCTCTGTGTGGTCGCCTGTGCCCGTAGGTGCTGCCTCTAGCGCTCCCATGCACTGTCCAGGTCGAGGTGTTCTCTCACCATGCGTACCCATTCCCTGCACACCTTCCTCTGACCTCGCCCCGCTCACTTCTTCTCGTACCTTGCCATCTTGTTCCGCTGTGCGCTCTGCTGCATCTGGCGGCTCTGGTGGTATGTCTGGATGACGTGCCTCATCACCCGTTGTGCCCTCAGGGCTTTCCAGCGTTGGTTGGGCGTTGTTGCGCGATGCGCTTCGTGCGCTCGCATTGACAATGGTGGAGTGTGGGTGATTGCATGATGCACGGCATGCGCTCACATTGATGGTGGCGGCATATGGATAGTCATGCGCTGGGATATGCGCGATCGTATTGCCTTGGTCTTGGCTGACCTCGGCATTGTGTGAGGGGTGCGGTTGAGCCATGCTCACCGCGTTTTCGTCATTGTCACAGGTGCTGGGCTTGGCACTCGTGCGGTCGATGCTCTCGTCGCCGTGTTCATGGCTGTCTGCTGCAACGGGTTCGCCGGTGGGGGTTTCGTCTGTGGCCTCATTGCCCAGACCCTCTCCACCTGTCGCTCTGTCCCTTGTGCCCTTTGCCATCCTTTCGCCATCCTCTATCCCTGCTGTTTCGACATCTTTGACCTCTTTCCCAGTTTGGTGCCTGGCTCGTTCGTCAAGCAGCGTGTCTGGTGGGTCAGGTGAGCTGTCTGCTGCTGCCGTGGGCCTAGCGCACTCCGCATTTGGGTTTCTCGTGTCAGCGGTCTTCTCGTCAACCTGCCGACCTGCTGTTTTGGCTTGCTGGGGATGCGTCGTGGCTGTGCGGTGAACTCCTGTGACTGCATGTTTGCTGTCCATGCCGCTCGCTTGAGTTGTGAGGCTTACGCTGGCTTCGCTAGCCTTCTCATCGACGCTTCTACCCCTCTCCCCTACTCGTCCCTGGCCGTCTCTGTTGCGCTTGGGTTCTTGACATTTCTGGTATGCGTTTTCTTCAGCTCTGGCCCGTGTTGGCTCGCTTTTGACTTGTTTGCAGTTGCGTGCTTCATGGCCACATTTGCTGCACTCACGATAGGTACCGGCTAGGGATTCAGTGGGGTGCGCAGCCACCTGTGGTGCTGCGTCGTGCCGGTTTGGGGGTAATTTGAGTGCACGTCATGTTGCAAGTAGCGTAGCTTCGTTCGTAGTCTTGTCGAAGCATTCCATGAGGTGTTGCCAGTATGTGTGAGCCGTTTCGAGCTGTACCATGCCAATGAATATCGAATTTGGCAAATCAGCGATGATGACGCATTTTGCTAGTGCATCAGATTGTTCGTTGAAGTCCATGACTGCAAAAAGTCTGAACTTTGGATTTTCCGGCGCCGGAGTCCTCCGCCGGAGTCCGCCGCGGAGTCCGGCGCCGGAAAATCTGGAGTCCGACGCCATTTGCAAGTGAGGCGGAGCGTTTGTCTTATCTAGTAGTGATCTCAATGAACGAACTCATCTTGTACTTACTGCAAAACCCTGTGGTAATCAATGTCCACTCTATGCAGTACTTATTTCGGTTCATGAACATTGCATATGCCCTCAAAGATGAGATCCTCCTCACCCTACCATCTACAATTCCCCATGATGATCCCCCGAAAAGCTTGCCTCCGACTCTCTCTCGATTTCTAGCAGCAGGCTGTCAATCAACTGAAGCCATGATTTCGGACACCTGGACACTTCTCAAGGACGTAATATGGAGAGGAGTGGTTCCTATGCACTCAGACATGTCTGATGCATTTGAGCGGCTAGGCCCTCAAGTGGGCATCAGTGAGTAGGATCAATATTTGTCCACTGTCATATATGATAACCATCATATACCGAAGCCGAGTTTCATCTTTTCCCTCATCAGCGGATGTGTAGTGCCCCTCACTGCACACGGACCAAGAAGGGCCTGGCACTTTACCGTGTAAGGCAACAACAGGTGGTGATATTCACGCTCAAAGATGGATGCCGCAAAGCCAAATCAGTACATTTTTATTGTGAAGGTGGGTCGAGATCGTCACAAGGGTGGGTACACATTTGCCTGATCATTTATTATAGCTTGCCATATCGACTACTATAATAATTATGCAACACACAGACCAGATACTACACGAGATGGGCAGGCATCAGGAACAGACATCAGTCAAACCCGTCTGCGTACATATTATGCAGAGATTCCCGAGTTCCTTCAAGTTGCCGAGCATGTGTACATTGAGCGTCAGGTCATTGATCTCTTTATTGCCTCTATGGAATTGTCATGGTGAGATTACTGGCAACATCAACTGTATCAGAGTCCTGACATTACGGGTTACCAAAAGGACATCAGCCACTAACTGTGCACACTTATATAACATGTGTATCGGCAAGAACAAAACCTTGCCCAGCGACTATCCAATTGCATCCAAAATCACTACAGAACAAGTTTGGGATGCCATTGTCCTTCTCTCACTTCTGGAAGACTGTGAACGCCAAGGAACATTATTGACTATACCCCACTCTGGCAGGCAAAACGTTCGCTTCAATGCCGCCATGCAAGCTAGGAATTGCCGGGTACAAGCATATGGGTATGATAATTTTCGGCGCCACTACTGCAAGAAATGTACACGCATTTATGAGCAAGATGATGGTACGTATGCATTTCTTGCTAGAGTTATGTGCTATGCACTTACACGCACCACCAGCAACATTGCGGACCTCTGTCATTGTTGTCGATGGTGTTACTATTGGCCATCCTTGCTGTGCTTTTCCAAACTGCATGGTTCCCCTTGAAAACAATATTCGACATCGCTTTTGTCCTGTTCACCAGGATGAGGAAAAAATATGCTCTATTGTCGGCTGCAAGCAACCAGCTACCGATAGCCAACGCACTTGTCCTATTGCCAGCCATCGTCGTGTTGAAGAAGTTCACAACCTTCGTGGTCAATCACGCTTTCAATTGCAACAGAGACTAGAGCGTGTATACCACTCAGATGAAACACACCCACCCACCGAGGACACACAGCTTGTAGATGGCTTGGTTGGAGAAGAGATATTTGAGATTGGCGAGAATGGGGATGCTCTGCCTGTACTCGGAGAGACTCAGACGGCAGTGCATAAGAAGGGGACTAACAAACGTCTTCGTGCACAATTTGGACGCCGACGCACCTTTTGCCAGGAGCTTGTGGTTGCACCTTGTGGGCTAATAGGTTACCGGACAACATTTTATGGCGCAGAGGGTGTTGCCAGCGTGGCAGTGAGTTATCATTGATTTCATATATTCTACAATACTCAATTGCTAGTAGACATTTGTCAGAGAGGCCTACCAGCACGATCCTGACACTCAACCGACACATGTCTTCTATGACAACAACTGTAATCTTCGAAAGCATGTCATGAAGGAAGCCAATCCTTTCTTTGCCGATATTGGACTGACAGTTGACGTTTTCCACTTTAATTGCAAGCACTCTGTCAAAGATACTTATTGTCAAAAGCACTGCAATCCCGCTGCGTTTCCAGAGCTGCTGGGTGAGAATGGCGTGGGCTGGTACTTCAATTCATCTGCTGCTGAACAGACAAATGCATGGATCGGCGGATACCACTCAATCTGTCGTGAAATGCTTGTTGACAAGTTCAATTTCTTTCTCGATGAGATGATCATCCGTAGGAACAGGCGAACGTTGAAGAAGTTGGAAGAGAATGGACATGCTCCACGCTACTGGCCTCGACAAGTTGGTGGAGGTACAAACTGACATTGTATGCAGTACGTACGACAAGAAACATAATGTTTGATACAACAAAACTAAAACGTGGAGTGCACAAAGCCATGGCGGACATGAAAGTCATGACACAAACTACGCATCTGTTCCCCCATTCTTGATCTCATTGTCCAAAAACGCAGACCAGAGCCCCTCATCTGTATGCCCATATTCAATGTAACGCTTACGGACATCTGGCGAGACTTCGTCCCAATAAGTGCGATGGTCATAGTACGTCGTCCTCTTGAATTGTCGACCAAAATGCTTCTGGAATACCGCTGGAACCTTCAGCTTGCTGCGTGAATGCGCCACCTGTTCACATTTCTGGAATCCTTGTGCGAGGTCGCAAACATGAAAGTCCTGCGGCCATCTTCGCAACATGTCAATATCGATTGGCTTTGTACTTGTATCACCGAGAAGCGACTGGGAGCAACGCTTGACAACAGGGCTGGATGAGCGCCATGTACTATCCTTGTCCTCAGTGGATGATAGTGAGATAACGGATGGTGCACGATGAGAAGGTCCCAGGGCGTTCGTGAGTGATTGATCTTGTTGATCCTGACCCTCGGTGGACGATAATGAGATGACAGATGGTGCGCGGTTAGGTTCCTCATGTGTAGTCCCTGCAGAAGAAAGTGAAATAGCCGATGGCAGGCGCTGAGGGGGGGCAACCACACTGTCCACCACCGAGAATGAGCCTTCCTCGGAGCCAAAAGGCCATGGTGAGTGCCTCCGAACCTTCATAGGTCTTGAATCCGGAACACCTTCTTCGGTCAAAGACTCGTCTGAGCCCAGAGGCCACGGAGAGCGCCCATGGGTTCTTGATGGTCCAGCAATAGTGGGAGGACTTGCAGGCTCGACCACACGGGAAATAGAGTGTTTGCGATGCAGCTGGGTGGCAATTGGGTGAGAACCTTGTAAAGACGCCTTCATAGCCTTTCGCTCAGCAGCAAGATTCGAGAATAAGTTGGAAGGTAGGCCTGACCCACTCGGTCTCACATGGACATTGAAATCAACACAATCAACAACACCACCGCGCTTCAGAAGGATCATAGAATCATTGGTCGTGACGTTGACCATATGACCAACGTCAAAGGATGTCCAGATCCCCCGCTGCTGGTTGTAGCGTTTAAACGACGAAGGATTGATGGGACGGCCATTCGAGTCAGCGACGAGGCCAACTTTGGCCAGAACATCGAGGGTGAGGAAAAAGTGGGGATACGTAAAACCCTGCTGTATCTCATAGACCTCGGGTGGACCATCCTGTGTTATCGGCATGATCAGCCAAGAAGAGCACAAGCTGCGCAAGAGAAATCATACCTCACTCCAGACACACAAGGTAACCTGATTCTTGGCCCGATCCACTGCTTCTTGTTGCTCCTTCATCCGCTGACAATTGCGTGCATCAGCTTCCTCAGCCTCAGCATATGCACGTGTAAAGACAGGGTTGAGATGGATGGTATGACGAGGCTGTCCAGATGAAGGCACATCAGGTTTGGTTTGCGATGGGCCAGGGTTCTCTGCCGGATCCTTGCCCTTGCCTTTATTAATAGCATGCTGTGACGACCGAGGGCTCGGGTCCGGGGGAGCTAAGGATCCAGCTGAGACAGCGGTATCGCCAATAGGTTGTAAGATATCTGAGGACGATCTGACACCATGCTGACCGGCCAGTATACTCGGATGGGCAGAATGGACAGGACGGGTAAGAGGTGCTAATGATTGAGGAGAATGAAGGATGGGGTCGACTAGGGAATCCAGGTTAGAGACGGCACCATCCCGAGCTGGAGTGGTGGCGGGTGGCACAGGCGAGTGGGAAGGAGAGGGGACAGCCTGCGGCTGTGGTTGAGGAGAAGGTTGAGAAACGACAGCAGATGGAACTGCCTGTGCATGCAGTTGGGGAGAGAAAAGCGCCGGGTCAATCATAGAGTCTGTAATAGAGCTGGCGGGAGTAGGGGCAGCAAGTGGGACAGGCGAGCGCAAATGCGAGCGGGCGGTCTGGGACTGTGGTTTGGATGACACTATCAGAGTCTGCGACAGAGGACGAAGTTGGAGAGTGGTATCAAGTGTAGGATCGGCGTTGTGACCCTTGGCGCTACATCCCCCTAGAGCACGACAGTGCTTGCGACAGCATCGGCGTGTGCACAATGTATGAATGCGCATGGATTTGCATCCAATTACATGACATGACCCCGGCGTGTCATCAACTGCATGGGAGGCTGCCAGGGGAGGCTGGAGAACGAGACCATTACAGCTCAGAAGACGAGAATAGAGTAGTTGTCAACATATCACGTACCTCCTCAATCGGATCATTTGTGGGCACAACAGGAAGGCGACGACCACTATCATTTGCATTTGCGGGATCAGGAGACCGGGACTTGCTTGCACGTGCAACGTCATGAGCTGAGCCAGGAGCCCACATGAAACCCGAACAGCCAGGTGCAGCCGTAGGACACTGGAAACAATGATCTGTTAAAGCCGTATGAGCAGACGAATAGTACTTACCGTGGTATACCAACATCCTAGAAACTTTCCCTTTTTGTTGGCTGAACGACGCCAACGGAGGGGTTGTTGACATCCATCACATTTACGCTCGTATTGTGGCTTCTCCTGGTAGAGCCAAAGAGACTCCGTCGACGAACTGGACGACATCGCTGACATCGACTCAGATGGACGCGGAATAAAGTCCGACACTAAAAAGGTCATGAACAACGTTAGGAAGGAAGGACGGAAGGTAGTAAACGCACTGATGTCAAATGATACTGAAGATGTTGGATGCGCTGAGAAAATTATGGCAAGAACGTCTACAAAAAGCGATAATTGAGTGGAGTCGGTCGAGGGCGGGCGAGGGAAGAAAGACTCAACAGGTAGACGACAAACCACCTTTTAAACCGTCGCCCAGTGGTATTCTGAGTGATCGGAATCCCAAGGCATTGCCAATGAGTGCCAAGGTGGGGGAGCATTGAGGACGAGCGGCAGCTACTTGGAATCCTACTCATCAGCGCTCGTTTGAGTGACCATGGCAGTACAATGCTCGAGCGCACCATTCCGTAAGCATTACCATGCAGTCCTTGTCCGTGATAAGAGTGAGCGTACAGTGACCATCGGACCCAGCAAAGCGGCAGCCTCTGTTGGCTCAGTGGTTAGGCCGTGTCTACAGGCCGGCGTATGAGTTGGAGTCCTGCGGACTCCAAGTCGGACTCCGCGGCGGACTCCGCGGCGGACTCCGGCGGAGGAGTCCGGCGCCGGAAAATCCAATTGTCGGACGTTCTCACTCCATGCTCGAGGACTCAAAACTTCCGAAGTCTTTTTGGACAGATGCTATGTCCACTGCCGCGTACATCTCCGCTCGGAGTCCGACCTCTGCCTTGAACGGAGACACACCATACCACGCAATATTCAAGCGACCAGTCGACTCCACTCTATTCCGACCTTTCGGATGCATCGGATATGCCTTAATCCCAAAAGAGCAGCGAAAAGGAAAATTCCGAGCCCACGGACGAAAGTGTGTCATGCTTGGCTACACACACGGACAGCAAGCATACAAACTCTTAGACCTAGAGCATCGGACCATCATCTCCAGTCGACATGTCACTTTCGACGAAACCAATACCATCTCCGACTCCGAAGCTAATCCTTGGACTTGTGCATCCGAGGATCAGTGGGAGGGACTTAACATCCATCCAGTACGAACATCCGAAACAACTCCGGACGAGGAGGACGACGAGCAAGCCGCAACGCCCCCTCCAACTTCAGTGGGAGACATCCACGACTCAGATGAAGTCCTCGACCTAGCGGACAAGCTTAGCCAACTCCACCTCCAACCTCCAACTCCTAAACCAACTCCGTCACAAACTCCGGTACATCCTCCCACACAAATGGTCGGAGGAGTTCGCAGAGGAAGCCGTGCGCGAAAACCTGCAAACAGAAATCAGGACTATCAACGCACCTTAGACGAGGAAGTACAACGGAAACGGGGGGGCCATGAAGACTCCGCCGAAGAGGCTGAGATCGAAGACACCCTGGAACCTACGGAGTCCGATGAAGAAATCTCCGATGAAACTCCCGACGTGCCCGGAGCCTTCTGTAGCTTCGATCAACTCCACGATCACATCTTCGCTGGAATCGCCCACGGACCTATGGAAGAAAACCTCCCAAAGACCATAAAAGAAGCCTACCAACGTCCGGATGCAGACAAATGGAGATCCGCAGTGGAGGAAGAGCTCCTCAGCCTTAACATGAACCACATATACAAAACGGTCCCGCTCCCCACCAGAGTAACTCCAATCACCTCCAAGCCCATTTTCCGGATCAAACGCAACGAAAATGGAGACGTGGACTGATACAAAGTCCGGATCGTTGCGTGGGGTTTCACCCAAAAGGAAGGCGTAGACTATAAAGAGGTATTCGCTCCAGTCGCAAACCTCGACTCTGTACAAACCATCGTGGCCCTGGCTGCAAAATACAATCTGGAGTTGGACCAAATGGACGTCTCCACCGTGTACCTGAATGGAGAACTGGAAGAGGAACTGTACCTCCTACCTCCGGAAGGAGTACCCATCCAACCCGGATACTGTTGGCGACTTCGGAGATTGCTGTACAGACTTAAGCAGGCAGGCCGAACATGGAACAAAACACTAGACAAAAAGTTAGGAGAACTCGGCTTTACCAAACTAAATGTGGAAACATGCCTCTACGTCCTCCGAAAACAAAATCAGGTCTGTTTCCTAGTCGTATACGTCAACGATCTGCTCCTTGCCACCAGCACACAAAGCTTTATGAACTCCGTTAAATCATTGCTATCGTCCACTTTCAAAATGCACGACCTCGGAGAAGTGAAGTTCATCCTAGGAGTTGAAGTCCGATGTAACCGGAAGCTCTGCACCATCTCCTTGTCGCAAACTCAATATGCGCAAACTGTCCTCCAGTGCACCGGGATGGCAAACTCCACTCCGTGTCAATCTCCCATGCTCCACGGCCTGTCGCTGTCCGCAAACGATCCAGAGAACAATTCCACAATACCGGAGATGGTCATCAATGGAACTAAGGTGTCGTACCTGACAGTCATAGGTTCACTTATGTACCTTATGATGGGAACACGACTGGACCTCACCTACTCCATCGGAACTCTCAGCTGCTACAGCTCTGCTCCCAAGGAGTGCCATTGGAACGCCGCAAAATGCGTACTTCGCTATGTCCGAGGTACCACAGACATGGAACTCCGGTTTGACGGAAATGAAGTGTCATTAGACATGGATTTCCACGGTTTTTCAGATGCCAGATGGTCGCAAGACCCAGACAACTCCAGATCTGTCTCCGGGTACATCTTTATCAGCAACATCAGCAAAACAACCCTCAGCTATCCAGCACTGTCTAGAATTGGACAGCTTCCAGCTTCCCACAGCAAGGTACCTAACTGCCTAGTTCTAGTCTAGGTCCCCCTAGAATGTCCCAGACTGTGCCA
>JBBPTV010001087.1:1311-12163 GCA_038094275.1 Tubosaeta brunneosetosa | reverse complement strand
TCGTTTGGTAAACTTACGGCTAGAGTGTCCACTAGGGAAGCTGCGCCACCCATCTAGCATGATCGACTGGTCCGTTTGTGTACAGATAGCATCAGTTGACAGACCATAAGGTAGATCTTGAGATCCGGAAATTGGGATGCAACGAGAAAGGAGGTCTAGAGGATACATAACTTGAGTGGTCGATACATGGAACCAGGCGAAGATTCAGCCAAACCTGGTCGGGGACGGCCAACGGTTATCTTGGAAAATTGGGTAATGGAACCAGTGAGAGCCAAGCTGAGAATCACTGAAAATATGTGTTTCTTGACTGGTGTTATTGAAGAGAGAAACAACTAACGGCCAAGAGCACTATTATGATAGTCCCAGAAGGATCGGACCGTGATCAAGTTGACGACAAGTTGGATAGTCAAAGGGGCCACAAGTGCGATGAAGTACAGTGCAACATCCTGCGCATATCAAAGATCACGATAAACGAAAACATCGGCACAGATGTGACACGAACTGGGACACGTTCATGAACAGCATACCTGTTCGTCGACTGTTAGGATCGAGACGAAAGGAGCAATACGCCATGCTTACGGGAAACGGATCCTGGGGGAAATGATCAATGAGATCAAGACTCATGGCTGGATGACAACATACGTTTCATCATTGACGGAAAACTCCCTTCTGAATCCATGGATAGGATTTAAAGCGAAGAACACGGCTCTGCACCGAGTTTGCTCACAAGGTCTCCGAGAAACAAGGGACTCACGCCAAAAGGATCGTCAAAACCCTTTAAGAACACGTCAGGATCATGGTTTTCGCCAGCCACCAACGCCGCTCACCAATCTGGAGCGTAAGATTTGATGAGCTTGAGGCGCCTCTTGTTGTCCGTTCTCTTTGTCGTGTTCTTGCTAAGTGATCCATTGAAGAACCTGCCCAAGGACGACATAGTCAACTTGTCTGCTGGGGATGGTCTCGTCGTTCAGAGCACAGCGTAGGGTTGGGTCGGTTGCCGCACGCCAACGACGAGGATTTATAGTCTTGGCACGGCTGCGATGGCACGTATTGGAAGTACCCTCCTAGCCGAGACAGCGAGGAGCCTCGTTGCATGAATTCGACAGGCTGTGTGTCTAACTGCATGCAGCACGCCACACTTCATCCAACATGTCATCCGCGGCTGAAGACCCGTACAACCTGTCGGACAGCTTCGAATGGCGTCCAGGTATGGCGCAGCACGCTCTACCACGTACCAGACTCATGAATAATGAGCAGAGTATCAATTGGTCTTGGAGCACATCGCGTCCAACGACACTCTTGAACCAAAGTGAGCCAACCCACAATAACGTATCAGTGGTGCAACCTGAGGCCGTATGATAGCGCGGAATGGCAGTTACTTCGAGAAATGATCAAATATAAGATCGGCCAGGTGTGTTCCGACAGGTTCTTGCTTCCCAGATATTTAGTTGTGCGTCTTTTAGAATATTGTATCGTTCCTTGCAGACGATGCTCAGTCCATGCAACCCCCGAAGCCTGCCACGGGTATGGTAGATAGCTCAGGAAATCTGAGGTTACCTCCATTCCCTCCCCGTAAGCCCAACGAAATGTACCCTCACGAAGCACCCAAGGCGCGTATGAATCAAGACCAAGCGAATGAGATGAAACACTGCATCTTTCGGCAACTTCACGAGTTCGAGGAGTGCGTCGAGTAACGTTACTCTGGCTATCCATTGATGATGTCTAGCAACCCGCCATTCACCATTCAACGGGTTTGCGAACTCTGTGTATACCCGATGCAACACTACAAGTTTATCGGCAAATATCTTCGTGCAGTTGAGAAGTCGCTTCTCGTTACATCGACCTGGGATGCATTCCCTATAGAAGTAACTCCGAACGGGATTTCGATGGGTACATTGGCTGCTCTTCCGTCAACACAATCGACACCCGCAACTCCGATGTTTTCACCTATTCCGTTCCTGCACGATGATGCACGACGATCAAAATCGCAAAGCCCTCCACCATCACCACTGGCACTTGCCGCGATGGAAGTGGGTGGGAACATGGATTCCCTAGACGAACCTATAACACGAGCGATAGGGCTTGTAGACGAACTTGACGACCCAAGTCCAGGACATATGAGCGATCGCCCCACGGCAATCACCTCCGTAACAACCATTGGGTCACGTCCATTCTTGGAAACGTTGGAAACAAGGTTCGTGAGGGGAAGTAAGGATCAGTCGGGAGCAGATGAAGAACAAAAGATGACGGTAGATGAGACGGATGAAAAAGAGAACAAAGTATGAGACGCCGTGGTTTCCTGTACGGAATGGGTGATTGAGATGGAAGAACTTTGTCAAAGGAAAGGACACACGATGTATGTTATGGAAGGTCACGCTTAATTTTTTCAAGCAAAAGGTTCATGCGTAGTTTCATATTTGGTTGACCCGTTTCACACCCCGGTGTGGGCCTCCCACCACGAAGCGAGGGATGCACCTTCGAAGGCTTGGAGGTATAGGCGATTTTCCTGAGACTACGCAACGAACGCTGATCACGCGACGGTGCAGGACTAGTCACAGGTGTGGGTGACTTGTCTGGACGATCTGGAGATGTTTCCGACTGGGAACGTGCGTCATGCTGGCGGTGACTAGGTGCACCGTCACTTGTCCGTTCTGTCAGACGCTCCCGCTTCTTCTGCGCCTTCCACTTGCTCCGTATCTTATGGTCCTGAACCCATGAGTTTTTGAGTCGTTTTGCTAGGATCGGGTTAACACTGTCATCGAGCATATGCGAACCACCTTACCGCGAGACTTTGGCAGAAAATGAAAGGTTGGTGGTTTTTTTTTCGTCTCTGCCATCGAGCACAGATCAACTTGGCTTACTAATCTGCTGATGACATTAAATTCGTCGGGTCCGTTACGACGCCCAGTCAGCATCGCTTCTCCTCGACCCTCATCGTCGCTCAGACCGCCACATCCTCCTCAGATCAATCAGTCTTCCATCGTCGCATGAGCGTGCAGAACTTGAACTCTTTTGGTGTGTCTCTCGTCGCATTCGGCAGTTAGTCTTACGATGGCTCTCGCAGATCCTTTTGCTGATGAAGGCGATCCGCTCGGAGGCCACCAGGACGTGGGCTCTACACAGAATTACCTCCACATCCGCATTCAACAGAGGAACGGCAGGAAAACTCTGACTACGTTGCAGGGCCTTCCCAAGGGTAAGCTGTGTATGGGATCCATGACGACGCAGGGTCTTATCCTCTCACAGAATACGATCCCAAGAAACTCTTAAAAGCCTTCAAGAAGGTCTGTTGTCTGTTCAGTTCATGGATCTTTACTTATCAAACTGATGCAGGAGTTCGCTTGCAACGGTAATCTCGTCGACGATGAGGAAATGGGCCAAGTCATTCAACTGCAAGGCGACCAGAGGGTCAAGATTGCGAATTTCCTCACCGAAGAGGGCATTCCCAAAGCCACTATCAAGCTGCACGGGTTCTGAGCGTGGTATCATCGGACCCCACAAGACAGCATGGTCTTACTCCACATTGTCGTCAGCACAGTTTTTGTTTGTCATCCTTGTAATCTTGTCTGGTCTGAGTCATGAGTGTGTCTTCTATTATTACGGGCAATGTATTAACACCAGTACGCTAGCTGTTGATACAAACGCTGCAGATAGATTTTTTATTTCGGATCATCCAATTGTTTCAACCTGAATTGACACATGACATCAAGAGATTAACTACAACTGTGATCCCATGTCTGCACGCCCAAGATAAAACTGCGTGCACAGATAAACAGCATAACTTATCTTGTTGATCACAAAACGGCTACTTGATCTTGTCCAAGGGCCTGCATCAGTCACATTAGCCTCCGAACATAAAGAATGGTGAAACGTGAAGGACCTATTGAATCCACCCCGGCTTTATCAAAATAAGTCAGATAGAATGAACGGACACCAGAATGCAGTCCGCACCGGTTCATATACTGACGCCAAGTTCGTGTTTTCTTGACACTGGCAGCACCTTCTTGGTTTCCTTCAACATGCTTGCCCTATAGACATGGCTGTTGGTGGATGTATGAGAATGAAGGAAGAAGTTCATACCTTGGTGGAGCCAAAACCCGCGAGACCCATCGTGGTCATCATAGATTCGTCTTCCGCAGTGGTGACATCCATCTCTTCGCCGTCCTCCACCTGGGTGTCTGGATCAAGATTTGGCTTGGAGGAAGTCGAGACAGGGGGGTCATCTGACGCCGTGGTCAGAGCGATTTTTCCTGGAGAACATGCAATGACGCACATTTCGGAGATCCTGCTCGAACCGAAAGATGGACGTCAGAGTTCGTGTCTTCCAGGCGTTGGGTTTCACCGTGCCGCGAATAATCCGTACTACGGATGCCCTTATCCTTGGGGATAGTTCGTTCTGGGGTATGGTCACGTCTTTCATCCCTTCTCCCGGGGTTTCGTTCATTCTTTCTATCCTCCTTTCTATCGGTTCTGCGGTCATCGCGGTGGTCATAATTACGTCTGTCGTCTCTCCGGGAACTCTTGTAATCTCTGTCCCTGTCGCGGTCATGTCTATCTATTCAATAATAAGACGGGTCTGATTGAAAGGCGGGTGGTCATGGGTTGGCGCACCTCTCCGGGATGGGCTTCGAGAACGGCTATCCCGTCTGTGTCCAGAGTCACGTTGCCCACCGGCCCTTGAGCTCCTCGAGTAGCGGTCTTTGTCTCTGTCCCTGTCCCTGTCGCGGTCTCTGTCTTCTCGTTCCCAGCTCCGTTCTCGTCTTCTGTGGTCAGTCCTCGAAGACATGGTGGCACTGAGTCACATGACTACCCTGCTTGCTCAAAATCATCATGCTCGCGACTGCAGCATGTCGGGCAGCCGGAGAAACACTTGGTAGTAAGTGATTACATCCGTTCACGGGGCATCAAAAGACATATATGACAGCTGAGACTAAGAGACACATCCGGTTGGATAATCTTTCGCGAACAACTCTTCCGGTTGACATCGAGAGAGCCCTGGGACGCCTGCGGGTTGTTGGTGTTGAAGACAGTGGGTGTCTTGGTTCCGTTGTACGTGTTCTTACCCAGGTTCAGTTCAGCTGGAGCTGTTTCGTTTCCTACCAACGCGCCGGGCCTACGTTACACTCACCCATCCCGACTTTCTTCAGAGGACCTTAGCTAAACTCAAAGATGCAGTCATAGGCGGACATAGAATAACACCTGTCCCATCTCTCGAGCCTCTAGCAATCGAGAACCTGCGAGGCGCGAAGGGTCGTAAGGCATTTATTGAGCGACAGCCTCCACCTGGCGCGATTTCCTCTGGTGCCATGAGCAATGGCAAGCAGGTTTGCTTGTGGGGATTTCCTCCTAAAACCTCGGTGGAATGCGTGAAAAACTTTCTTGAAGAAAGTGAAATTGACACGTTGGGGGATCAGCCAGAGATCTGTAAAGTCCACTTGTGAGTAACCCATCCATCACGATTTTTGGGATGATGCTCAGTTTCTCGAAGACAAGCGCGCGAATTCTCCCTCTTCTCAAGATACCTGGTCCGGACTTCATCCATATCAAACTCGTACCATTTGGCTCGACGGATTCACCGAACCTTTTTCAGGCCCGAAAGGCTTGGTTCAAAATTCCAGGTGCGGGCATGTGTAATCCGATAACTAAGTCCACGCCCCGTGTCAATTTTGTACAGTCAATATGGCTTCTAACAAGTCCATGCCGCGTACATTGCAAACTAGAGCATAGAATACCATCCTACATTCTCTCAGCCTCATGGTCTTCGAGTCGTGAACGGTGAGCCTGAAATGCATTGGTGAGCGGATAAAGAGACAACAGTACTCCACGAACCAGTCTCGCGTTGTCCCCTTCATCGTCTGGAGAACGAGCACGTTTGAGACTTGGCCTAGCCTCGGTTTCTTTCCATTCACCACCACCACCAGCAACGGCGCCAGGACCATCCTGCACGTCCATGTAGCGCTCTTCGACTTCTCTCCTTCTCTCCACCTGTGCCTGTGCGCCCCAGCCCCCACGGCCGGGATCGTAATCTTGCCTGTGCTCGTCTCGAACTTGACCGCCGCTCTTTCCTCGGCCAAATTGACGGCCCTCCTTGTAACCCAGGTCGAGGTCGCATCGGATTATACGTTCATCGAGCTTTGTGCCGCTAACGTACTTCATACTTGCAAGAGCCTCGCCATGCGTGTAATACTCTACAAAACAGAACCCACAGGGCGTTCTGCACGAGCGGTTAGGCAGGAAAAGGCGAGAAACAAAGATGCTGTACCGGGTATTGCGATCGAGACCCATAATAATGCGCTTGATGCCGCCACCGTCCTCAGGACTGGCACACTTACTGAATAGCTCATATATCTGTTCTTCCGTTGTGTAAAAACTTAGGTTACCAATCTAGTCCAGGTGTCAGCCCAGAAGGTAAAATAGAGGAGTGCACTCGCATATAAAGTTGTAGACTTGGAGAGCAGTTCCTGTTGCTTGGACCTTTCCAGCCTAGTTTGTGAGTCCTTGTAGTTTGAAGGCTGGTCGAGGGGTAGGACGACGTGCGCCATGGCCGTTCGCGGTGTCGAGAGATGTGCGCCAAGCGTACTGGTCTGAATGGCAATCAAAAATGGCAGGTGTTTCTCATCACCTAGATGAACGCGTCATACGGCTCTCACCAAAGATCACCATCATGGAGGACATTGACAAGGAAATTCAAAAAGAAGTGCGTGTCTTTTAGCTTTTGAGCTCTTGTCACTAATATTCGGTTTAGGAACCGACCTTCGAGTCAGTCGTGACTGAAAAGTCTGCGCTCTACAAAGAGCTCCAGGAAGAGGACCTTTATACCAAGTACAAGAAACTCTCCCGTCACCTCGAGCTCCTCGACATCCAGGAAAGCTATATCAAGGACGAGCAGGCAAATCTCAAGCGTGAGCTTATTCGTGCGCAGGAGGAAGTCAAGCGCATCAAGTCTGTGCCTCTCGTCATCGGCCAATTTCTTGAGGCCATCGATCAACAGACTGGCATCGTGGGTTCAACCACAGGCTCAAATTATGTCGTGAGGATCTTGTCAACGTTGGACAGGGAGTTGTTGAAACCTTCGTCTTCCGTCGCCCTCCACCGTCACTCCAACGCCCTTGTCGACATCCTTCCGCCAGAAGCGGATTCGTCCATTGCTATGCTTACGAAGGAGGAGAAACCAGACGTGACATATCAAGATGTCGGTGGAATGGACTCCCAGAAACAGGAAATCAGAGAAGCAGTCGAGCTCCCATTGACACACTTTGAACTCTACAAGAAGATCGGCATTGACCCTCCTCGTGGTGTACTACTGTATGGCCCACCAGGTGAATGGCGTGCACGTACAGCTTGTTGCTTTGCGCTTATTCTTGATTACAGGTACCGGGAAGACTATGCTTGTAAAAGCTGTTGCCCATCATACTACCGCTTCCTTCATCCGCGTCGTCGGGAGCGAATTTGTGCAAAAGTATCTTGGTGAGGGTCCTCGCATGGTCCGCGACGTCTTCCGACTTGCACGCGAAAATGCTCCTGCGATCATCTTTATCGACGAGATCGATGCCATTGCCACTAAACGGTTCGACGCACAAACTGGTGCGGATCGGGAGGTTCAGCGCATCCTTCTGGAGTTACTGAACCAGATGGATGGTTTTGACCAGGGCAGCAACGTCAAGGCATGCTTGTTTTCAACCTTCTCCCTTCGCCACATTAACCCTTGTGAATTGAAGGTCATCATGGCCACAAATCGTGCGGACACCCTTGATCCCGCTTTGCTGCGACCTGGCCGTCTCGATCGAAAAATCGAATTTCCGCTCCCATCAAGACGGGAGAAGAGATTGATTTTCCAGACCGTTACTAACAAGATGAATCTTGGACCAGACGTTGATCTTGAAGATTGTTAGTCCACATCGAAGCAGAGGATCTCTCGATGAGCTGAATCACCGCACTTTAGACGTGTCAAGACCCGATCGATTGTCATCAGCAGAGATTGCTGCTATTGCTCAGGCCGCTGGTCTTCAAGGTTTGATATTCTTCTCGTTGATAAACGTCCTTGTCTGAATCTTCGTGCAGCCGTACGCAAGAACCGCTATGTTATTCTTCCGGTCGACTTTGAGGAGGCGTGGAAGGTGTGTTATTTGTCCCTTGTTTGGTTGTCATCACCATAGCGAAATTCGCACCTTTCTTTTTTCAACCAGCAAACTGTCAAGCGAGCAGACGACACCCATGAATTCTGTGCGTATTACCCAGCTATTCTACGCGTTTCGTTTGTTAACCAACTCGCTCCATCCTTGCAGATCGGTGATCTACTGTGTGAGTTTCTTTCGTACTCATTGCATCCCGTACTCAAAGAATCCATACAGGTGGCGTTGTACATTACCCTTGCAATCTTATAATATTCCGTGTGTGACTGTAAGGAAACGCTCCTCCACTTTGGCGTCTCACCGTATTGTCTCACGGAGTGGCGCCCATTCTTCCGAGCAAAATCACAAGTGATCAATACTTGACATGCCTGTTATTAATTTGCTCCGCTTGCTTGCCATCGTTGGACAACTATTGTTCACAGCATGCGGGGTTCACACGCAGGGGACAGGTCTTTACTAGCTGTCCTGTAAAATAGGTAAGTGTGCATGGATCTATCGAGAATCCCAAGCTGATTGTGATTGACAGGCCTTATTATCTCGATGTATGCAATACAGTATGTTTCCTCGACATGTTTCTTCGCCGTTTGTCGCTCTCCAACACTCTGGGCGGCGTTGTATAATCCACACGACCGCCCTCATTTTACGGGAGCAAGAAAATTATGGTGATGTAGTATCGTCATTACCTCCCACGACATATGTCGGATTTTGCGGTATATTCTACGCATTCCCGAAAGCAAGATGGGGTACATCCTACACTGAGTTTTGTTCAATAGCATTGATTTTGTTTACTTTGTAAGAATTGAAACACTGCAACTATTTTTTCGTCGGTTGGCCGAGTTCGCTGGCGCGTTCCGTCGCAATCTGAATTGCTCGTGCAATCGTCGACCGCACTTTGCCGTCTTCCATCGCTAGAAGTCCCGCAATGGTGCATCCTCCCGGGGCTACAGGAAGCGTAAGTAAGGGTCATGCCGATGTATCTCCATGTGAAAACTTGCTGGTCACGGAATCCTTGATCTGTGCGGGATGCGCACCAGCTTGAAGAGTCATACGTGCTGCTCCTTGTAAAGCTATCGGTCATGTAAAGGCTGCCTTGTCCATGGTGAAACCAAAACTATCGGCTCACTTTGAGCAGCCAATTCCAGCGCTTCAGGCCTTGGCAGGCCCATCATAACACCGCCATCTGTCATAGCCTCGAGGAAGATACAAGCGAAGGCAGGACCCGCCCCTGAGAGAGCCGTGCAAGCATCGAAATGTTTTTCCTCAAGGAACCGACAGCGACCAATGGAAGAGAATATTTTGAGGATAATAGCACGATCGAGTTCCGTCTCTTCAACATCTGGGAGAGTGGGGAGGGGGCTGACGACCGTCATGCCTTCCCGAATCTGTACTTTGTCAGGCCGGCGGGAGGACAAACAAAGAGGCACGCACCCGACACGGCGTATTAGGCATCGCCCTGGCTACTTTTGTGGTTGGAAGAACCCATGCAGTCAACTGGGAGATAGTGACTCCAGCAAGGATACTGATGAGCAGCTTTCCGTCCAGAGCTTCTTTCATTTCACTGTCACCAAGGATGGTCTGTGCTTGATGAGGTTTGCAGCTATCCAGAGATGCCTCGGTCGTCGGAGTCGTGACGGAGAGTACGAACACGCACCACAAGATAACGACGTCAGATTTTTGAACGGCCGCAAGGTTGTCGTCCACGATGATCTGGACGGAGGAGCCAAGGGCCCCAAGGAGGCCAAACGTACGCAGGAGCCTTTGTGCGCTCTCCTGACTCGTGACAGTGGCAACAAAAAAGGTGGGTACCGACGGATCAGGGTCATCTACAGTCGGGGTAGATGTCCCAGGCGTATGTGATTCCCACTTGGGCAAGATGCGGGTGTTGTCCCTGGCCTGAAGACTGGCGACAACGCCCGATATGATGGCAACGCCCATGGTCCCGCATCCTGGAAGATGTGAACATTGGCATGTTCTTCATCGAGAAAGATATACCTAGTATGCAGAGGGTGTACCCCATGATCAATGATCTGTAGATGGAATGATAAGACGGGGATTGTTTATTAGCAAGTGTGTGACGGTCGAGTCATAGTAGGGCAGACCCGGAATGCTTGCCTTCGTCACGGTTGGTTCGACCAAGTTTGATGCACTCGTACGAGCTACAGTCTCCGAGCCAGTGCTCACAACATTGCGAACAAAAGGATTCAAGCGGGTAGTGCTACAGCGGGGCCACTCCGAGCTCGACTTGGATCTCGGCCCCACCGCTCAGGATTCGCTGACGGTCAAAAAGGTGGGCGTGGACATTGAGACCTGGAAGTTCAAGCCATCCATCCAGGACGACATTGAGAGCGCAGACCTGGTCATCAGCCACGCAGGTAAGCACATGCTCGTCTTGCGACCCGACTCTCACGTTCACCTATCAAGGATCGGGCACTGTCCTCGATGCGCTGAGGACCGGAAAACCTCTAATCGTAGTCCCCAACCCGACGTTGATGGATAACCACCAAGAGGAGCTTGCCTTGCAACTGCATGATCTTGGTCACCTCAGATCTTCTTCCGTGGAGTGAGTCTATGGACTGGTCTGGGCTACGCTGTCCTCATGACTTGCATTAGTGATCTACCCGCGACGATCGCCTCCTTTGATATGAATGCGCTAGTGCCATTCCCTGCGTTTGACGGGGGCAAATTTCGTAGATTGGTGGATGATATGATGGGGTTTACTG
>JBBPTV010001086.1:0-12169 GCA_038094275.1 Tubosaeta brunneosetosa | reverse complement strand
CAGAGCAGGGGACAACGGCTTGCCCACCTCCATGACCATGACCACGGCAAAGGTGAGGGAGCGCAATGGCGCTCCTGCCACCACAACGCTGGTGACGAGGGCAAGAGGTGCAACGACTCGCCCACCATCACGAAGGGGAGTGGCGGGGTATTATTTTATGTGTAGTTACCAGATGTAATCTTATATTGCAAGACACAAACGTGAAATTTTCAGAGTTTACCATTCCGTATTCCATAGTTTCTACATGTATTCCTGTGTCAGTAAGTACTAATGTCGGAGGCGCGTTGAACGAGGGGCCAGGAGCGCCCGGAGGGCTTGGTATGGATTATGTAAACCCGACTCGTGAAAGTACGGTGACCAGCCTCCTACTACCGCTATCATCATTATCATTTCGTCACAGTTGAGTCCGGATGACATCAAATAGCTCTGCTCGGATTCAAGGTCCATGCTGTAGGCTTCAGGAGTCTCGCAATTAATTCGCCACACTCGAGTTTGACGACGCACGAACGGTCCTAGCGTAGAGGCGCGAATCGCTTCTGGGACAGTTCTACGTCTTGGTACCCTCAAATGGTTAGTCTGCCCATACGAGACAGGAAATCACATCTCCTCTGCCCTGCAGAATGATACTGGGGTGCCACAGGGCTTGCGCGTCTGGTGGTACCCTGCATCCAAGTTCGCCACCTTCCCTCTCCATGCTGCAGGTCCCGCCATCGGACTCCGGTGTCTGGCCCGTCAACACACGGGGGCACACTCTTCGTCATAGATCACGTCGCTGTACCGCACATCCCGCCAACGACAAGCCAACGATCGTTGTTCGGGATGACGATCTCTGTCACCGAGGAGATACTCACCTGGTGATCACCCCACCATCCCCGTCTGCCACCTTGAATTAAAACCGCCTCTGCCGCCCTGAACCTATCTCGTCTCTCGATCCAGACATCTACTATGTTGTTTCATTCCCTATCCTCCTTGTGGCTGAGGCACGTTTGACTTTACTTCTCCCTCCCGCCATGCGTCGTCTGGGACGCACCGGACAGGGTCCGCGTCTGTCTAACCATACAAACATGTTCCCCAACGGAAGTGCCACCTCCCGATCCCGGATCATCCTGGGCATGTTAACCGTACATCGGCGCGCCCGAAGAGAAAGCCCAGGTGCGGTCCGTTCTGGCCCACGTCGATGGACGCGTGGCCATCGCCCGGTGGTCCCCAGGGCAGGATGCACGCCTGTCTGGGCAGGTGACCCACCACGTCTCGTACCGAACGTGGCTCTGGACACGTATCCCCAAACACGGCCGACGCGATCGTGCGCTGTTTGAATCCGGACAGCACCTAACGCGCGTGCCACTAATACGCCCGAAAAGATAGGCAATGTTATGTATGATCGATCGATCGCCGTGGTTGTCTTCGCGAACGTTCTCCAGCGACATGGCGGCGCCTGGCTCGACACGACCGCATCTTCGATCCAATCGATGACGGAGAAGTTGATATGATCAGATGGAACAGACGTCCATGTGGCATACTTTTTATAATTGCATATCATCATAGTTACTTTGTTTACTGTAAAAGCTTCCCCGCACACCCTTCGCGGTTACCACTAAACGTCCCCCCCTCCCAAACAACACAGAGACGGTATCATAGCAATGAAAAAGGGAAATAGACTAAAACTAGCGACTACTAAGGACCGCGCGATAGCAAACGAGCAAGAATTAGAAATTATCCGAGTAAGCTACTCGTGCTGGACCTGCAGACTTTGTGAGAGAAAAATATACTGTACAGGAGCGTATCAGTGGGGCGAATAAAAAAGATCAGAAGACACGGCAGTGGAACAGACAACGCAAAGCATTCAGAACAAGTCGATAGAATAAACCGAGAAAGAAAAAAGGGAAAACACCTCAAAAGACTCTCGAGGAGCCCGGGGTTTGTCCCCGGGGCCACTCCATCTTGGGCCACGGGCCAGTGAACGCGGCGTCCAGCTGCGCGCCCGCCGTCTTCTTCTTCTTGTCTACCGCCGGGCGCGGCGCGGGCTCCTCGCCCAGTCCGCTGATCGCGTACTGCATCCACACGTCGGCCGCGAGCCCGTCGTCCTCCCCGCCCTCGTCGTCGCTCTCGTCGCCCACCGCCGGCGTCCACCGCACGTGCTTGCCAGCGTCCGCGTCCGCGTGCGCCTCGTCCGGCTCCTCGGGTTGCCCGGCCATCACGTTGGCCCAGTAGCTCATGTTCTCGGGGCTGAACCAGTCGCTCGCGCCGGGCTCGTCCACCGCGCTGTCCGGCGGCGCGTCCTCGGGCTCTATGCGCACGGTTTCAAAGACGGGAGGGGCGGGACGGACGGGCGTGGGCTGTGCTGCTGTTTTTGCTGCTTGCGTGCTTGCGCTCGCGCTCGGTCCCGGGCCGGGGACGGCCGTTGGGGCGCCCCATGCAGACTTGCTCCCCCACACCGGCGTAGGTTCCTCGCTCTCCTCCGATATCGCCACCTTGAGCTGGGGCTTTGACGACGCCTTGGCAGGCATCTTTATTCCCCACCCAGACGCCACAGGGGGCGCAGCAGGCTCGGAGTCCTCCACGGCAGGCGGCACAGCTTTCGCTTTGCCCCACGCCGATTTCGTCACGGCTGGTTTCGCAGGCGGAGAAACGATAGGGTCCGCGTCCACGTCAGGCTCCTCGGCTATGGTCACTTTCTTGCCCTTTTTCGCAGACGCCGTCTTTTTCGCGTTGGGGTTGCCCTTGAGCACAGGCGCGGACTGGTCAGTCGTATCTTCGTCGGCCTTGGGTTTGGACGAAGACATAGAGGCAGATGCGGCACCCCAGGCGCTCTTGGCAACGCCCGCAGCGGTATCCCACAGAGAAGACACTGGAGGTGGCTCTGCATCCATCTGTGGCTCCACGGAGACGACAACTGGCTTGGCAGCAGGTTGCGCCGTCCCCTTCTTGCCCTTCTTTCCTTTTGTGATTGGTGGGGCTTGTGCGGGCTCAGGGGTAGGGGCTTCGGCGAGGCTCACGGTGATCTGAGGCAAGTCGTACTCTTGCGAGCGGGCACTGTTTGATTTTTTCATGATGCTGGGCTGCAGGAACCTGTCGCTGATCTCAGGCCCTTGGGGAGCGAGCATGGCAGCAGCGTTGGCAAAGAGGGCCTCGTTCAACGAAGCTTGAGCAGGGGTCAACCCTGTGGCACCTTTCCCCTGTGCCATCATCGTCATGGCGTTTGCAAAGAGCGCCTCGTTGGCGGCAGACTCGTCCTGGGAAAGCATACTAGTCGATTTCTTGATGACACTCGGCGGTTCGAGCTTCGCAGGGGGCACAGCGGGGGGGGCGAGTGGGACGTTTTCTTTTTGGTAACTGACTTTGCGCTGTCGGTGTTGAACCGACGGCTTGTCAGGCACTGGGGTTGGCTTCGGCACAGGTTCGACGTCACGGTTCTGCGCAGACCGTCGCTGTGCAAGGTGCTGACGCATTTCCTGTCTGCGCCTCTCCCGTTCCTCTGCGCAGAGCCGCTTGCGGTCCTCTTCCTTTTGTTCGCGGAGGCGCATCATGCTCGTCTCGTGCTCCAGCACAGCCCGGGTACGGCTTTCCTTGGTCCCCTCGTCCGTCAGAAGCGACTCGAACAGCTTGATCTCGATGTCAGCAGCCTCGGCATGGAACTGGTAAATCATCTGGATGCGGAGGCTAATCTTGTACTGCTGATAATCGTCTGCCATTTTGGACTTGAGAAGCTCCTCGTCCATCGGATCGGGTTCTTCCTCTGTGATGACGGGGCCAATGTAGCGCTTCCCAAGGGGGAGGCTCTCCGGGTTTATCGGAGGAGAGAACTTGGTGGTGGGATTTGGAGGCGAGTACTGGGGCGAGGTCGTTTTGGAGAAGGGAGAAGAGAGGTTGGACGCTGCCGAGGCTTGGCGGGAGATGTTGTCCGTCGCACGGGGACGGGCGAGGGTCTGGGCAGAGGGGGAAGGCTTTGTGGACTGAGACTGAGGGGGTTGGGAGACGATCCCGACTTCCGAAGCCCAGTTCTGGAAGCCGAGCGTGCCGCCGACGCCTCCGGATACGGGTTCGGCAGGACGAGCCGGATTAGATGGGCCTAGCGTTGCTAGGTGGTCCTAGAAAGGATTGGATGCGTGGGTCTGTGGCAACGCGATATGAGATAGACTGACCATCGGCAAAGCAGGTAAGTTTCTGGTTGGATTAGGTGGTGTCATAGTGTCGAGGAAGAAAGAGGTTGGATGGACGAATTCAAAGTTTGCGCGGGTGGGCGTGGGTGGAATAGCCTGTCTAGAAGGTGGGGGAGGAATGGGAGGGAGATGAGAAGAGGCTCTATAGTGGGGTTCCTCGATGATGGTATCTTCCTCGATAGAGGAGGGGTCAGCAGAGATGTCGTCATCTTGCTCCATGTCTTCGACATCGTCCGAAAAGAATCCGACGAAGACGCCCATGACTGCCTGCTGCTCCTCGCCGGACATGTCGTCCCACTGGTCCTCGCGAAGCTGTGCGAGTTCAAGACGGCGTTCCCACTCAGTGCGGGCAGGCTGTGCGAGTTGCTGTGCAATGGAGTCGAGTCTCTCAAAGAGCTCCATCTCGCGCAGTTTCTGGGTGTCCTTGGGAGATCCGAGGTTCTTGTACTTGACGAGGAGCTCTTTTTGGAGTTTGTCGATGAGCTTTTTCTTGTGTGGCTCGTACCACGCGTCGACGAACTTGGACCATTCCTTGCGGACCTTTGCTGCGCCGGGTTCGACGGGGAAGGAGAGTGGCGGGGATGGTTGTGGCATTGGTGCGGGTGGTGAGGGAGCCTGTTTTGATGGTTGCGGGGGTTTGGGTGGATCTGGCGCAGGCTTTGTGGGCTGCGACTTTGGCTGAGTGCCGCGACGCTTTGGAGGCATGAGTGTTTAGGAGGAGGAATAAAAGGTGAGGGTCTGAGAAGATGAAGTGACTTGTTTGATGAACATCGGGTCGCGTGCTGCAACTAATCTTGCTCGGGTTTCCCAAAAGCGATGTTATCAGGTGCACGATCGGTCCATGATAGGCACGTTTGATCCTGGGCGCGCCAATGGGTCGATTCGGAACAGAAAAATTTAGGGTCTGTCAGTCCCCAGCAACAGCGCCAAAGTCGACCAAGACATACCGAATTTTTTGGGTGAGACGAAAAGAAGAGAGAAAACCGAATAGAATGACTCGACACGCCTCGCGTTGGCCTCGAGGCGACTCTTTTTAGCAACATAGCCCTCATCGACATCACCCAGACTGTGTTTACTGTGCTACACGACAGCGACGACAGGGTCCTTTTTCTCATGAGAATGACGTGTTACCCAGGAACCCTGCGATAGGACCCAAACATGCCACTTGGCTGCGACAATGAACGTCATGCCACTACAAGGGACGTCTTTTACGTGCGGGGTGAGACTGGACAGGAGCGAAAATAAGAAAGCGACCGAGTTAGCCCCGAAAGTCGTCTTCAATCTCAACCACGACGTAGAGGTGAGCATTTACCCGACTCTGCGCGGTAGCTGCGACCACGGCGGTACCTCATCCTATGCCCGTTATTCGTTGATGGTACGTCCTCGTTGTCCCAATTCATTCCGCAGTCTGCGCCACCAAACTTATCAACCACGGCGCTTGTCCCCCGATCCCGCCCGACCTCCCTACATGGCTGCCCTGACGCACAACTCCGGCGGCGCTCATTTCGAGCCGGACGAAGAATGGAAACAGACGCTCAGGCGCAACATCGAGGCGGGACTCCGCCCCATGGTCGACGCGGCCCAACAGAAACTCGACGATGCGCTCGCCAACGGACTCGTTGAGCCCCAGGCGCGGGACCGCCTCACCGCCGAGTACCTTGCAACCCTCAACACGGTCCGCCAACGCGCGGAGGAGCAATTTCGCACCGCCCTCGAGCGCGAACGCCAGGAGCGGCACTGGGCTTCTACCCAGCAGCTCGACCGGGCTTGGTCAGAGAGCTTGACCAAAATACGACAGCAGTGGCAGAAGCAGACCGAGCCCCATTACGAGCCGAAGGTGACCACGCGCCTGATCGTTCAAGAACTTTGCCATCCGTCGCTCACGCCTGAGGAGGACATGCAGATGCCGTGCGCTAAACGCGCACGGCGGAGCAGTACTACGAGTTCAATGCCGCCATCTTTTCTCAACCCGACGCTCCCACGCTCGCTCGATGGCATGGCGGTAGATATGGATTGCGACCGCATGAGCTTACGCTCCACGGACCAAGAGTGGGACAGAGTGGAATATATCGACGACTCGGCCGTATACGGGCGTGAGGAAGGGCAGAGACAGGAAGACCCGGTCAAGTGGCAGCAAGTGTCCAAGTTGATGGAAATGGAAATCAGGCGGAAGGAGGAAGAGGCGAGGCAGAGGCAGGAACGAGTGAGGTGGAAAGAGAATGAATTGGACAAATGGGAGGAAGAATTGAGACAAAGAGAAGAAGATCTCGACCTCAGAGAAGCAAAAATGCATCGCAGAGGACAAGGGAGATAGGAAGATCTTTGGTATTAGTCAGGAAAACAGGTGATAGTCTGTCGATCGAGCGAGTAGCGGGGCGCAGCGATCCTGTCGAGTCAGTAATTTCTGCCACCAATACAAGCGCCCCCAATCATCGATGCTAACACGCGGGCTTCCTACCGCTGACAGGTTGAGCCGCGCAGACGCACAAAGGCTCGGCTAAATTAATCGATGGGCCTAAAGGAGCTACGTACGTATCTAAGCGCTGGAATACTAATATTTGATCAGGACCCTCTATCATGGGCCCATGAGTCAATCGACTCATAACCTGTTCCAGCGGCCGGAGGACATGTCATCCAACGACATCGGTCGCGCTTTGTCACCGATGGATCCGCAGCCAGGACCACCTAGGAGTACTCAAGAACAGCATGAGGCAATGCCTTCTTCGCGCCGAAAAAAGAGTGAGCGCTGGTCGGCGCAGATACACTCGCAGGATACATTCTGAAATCCAGGAGTCATCTGCCCATGGACGAGCCACAGGCCAAAAGCCCCTGGGCGGATTTCTGCCTGCAGTTGTGTGTTGGGGTCAGACCGCCGGCGCCGCCAAAGGGCTACGATACCAAGTGATAATCTACCCCGGACGGTACATATCCGGATTCAGTACCTCTGGAGCCAGCTAGCACAGCATGCTTACATCGTCCTACAAAGTACGAACAGACTCGGCTGTGGGTACCTCAGAATCACTTCTTCAGCAGGTGGGGCGGTACAACCGAGAAAAGCGAGGCGCAGAACCTGCTGTATTGTCAGCGAACGTGCGACAATGGGCGGCCTATATCTTCCTCGTGTTCCTTTGAAAAGGCCTCCCCGCACAAAATTCGAATTCGTCCCAGAACACTAACATGGCGTTACCCCCCTATCTCACACCCGAGGAAGAACAGAAACCAGAGCTCGACGTTGAGGCGTGTCTCCACTCCATGACAGACGAGGCCATGCAGAAACTCCAGACCATGCTCGCCGAACCATATTTCACTCTCGAGGAGCGAAAGCGCCTCACCGCCGAATACCTCGGCACAGCCAAGAGGTTTCTCCGGCTCGCGGAGAAGAAGGTGCACATCATGCTCGAGCGGGAACATCAGGAGCGACAGGGCATTTATGGAGAGCGGGTCGAAAGTGCCTGCATGATGAATGAGCAACAGACGATCCTGGATAGGGTAGAAAGGGAGAGGAAAATTTTGCCCGTGCAGGCCCTGCCGCCGCAACCACCGAGGTCAAATCCTAGATCCCTCCCAGAAAGCATCATGCCCACCCCACCGTCGGACAAGCCCGAGTACCACGAACCAAGAAAGGTCCTCGCGTCGCGGACTATCCGCGAGTTCCGCACCAGCTACGTCACTTCCACCGACTCCCGGGAAGTTCCCTCTATCCTTGACAAGTCCCCTTTCGCCAAATCTCCACCAGGACAAGCACAGATGCGCAGCAGGCACCCGACCGCGCACGAGGTTTGGAAGCCGATGATCACGCGCGAAGAGGACGCGCAAATGTCGCGTACACTTGCGTTCGCGCTGACGGGCAGCACCGCGAGAGCGACGCTGCCGCCCAAGGCGCCCTCCTCCACGCCCTCCGTTCTCAGCCCGTCGTTCTCTCACTTGCTCCATCCATCGTTAGCGAATACGCGCCGGGAGCGCACGGAAATGCACCTTGAGAGCGACACCTCTTCGTTCTCCCGCTTGCTCCATCCATCGTCAGCGAATACGCGCCGCGAGCGCACGGAAATGCGCCCTGAGAGCGACACCTCTTCGTTCTTGGCGCCGGCCGTCCTCACCCCGGTGCTCTCAGATGCGCGCGATATCCAGCTAAATATGGACGAGCGTGCGAGCACATACTCCGAGGGCCCAGCATGGAGCTTGTACGGTTCCCCAAAACGGAAACGGGATGTCGCGGAAGATGCGCATGAGCGTACAATCAAGTTCCGGCCGTCCCTGCACTCGCTGCAGACGGTCGTGAAGTATTACTTTGAGGAGCATGAGCTGGACGACGCGGATGTGCGGAGCCGGCGCAGTTTGGGTGATGAGCTGCAGATCCAGGACGAGCTCTACAATTGGCAAGATGATGCGAATGGGCGTGAGGAACTGGAGAGAAATGTGGAGGACCTCAAGCGGGAGAGGGAAGACGAGGAGGCGAAACGCAGAGAGGAAGAGTTGCAGAGGAAGGAAGCAGAGGCGGACGAGAAAGAGAGGGAGGCTGCCCAGAGGGAAGAAGAGGCGAAGAGAAAGGAGGAGGAGGCTGAGCAAAAGGAGAAAGAGGCGAGGAAGAGAGAAATGGAAACCAGACGCAAAGAGGAGGAAGTGTTGAAGATGGAGCAAAGAGCTAAGTCGTGGGAGACAGAGGCTAGACGGAAGGCTGAAGTGGCGAGGCGAAAGGAGGAGGAGGTCAGGAGGATGGAAGAGGAGGCAAGGCACAAGGAGTACGGAGTAAGGCAAAGACAGGAAGAGGCACGGAAGAGGGAGGAAGAGGCACAGGGCCGGACAGAGGAGATCGGTATTAAGGCGGAAAAAACGCAGAGGAAAGAGGAGGAATTGCGCAAACGGGAGAGAAAACTGAGGCGTAGAGAACAAGATCTCAACCGCAGAGAAGCGGATGTGCGTCACAGAGAGGAAGAAGAGACTCACCGCCAGAAAGTTGAGGAGGGAAAGAGCTGGTTTAAATGGCGTAAGAAGACAAAGGAAGGATCGTAACGTACACAATGTGGCAGTGGGACTGGGCCAGGCATGGGCGGTGTCGGGAGTCCGTGCAGAGTCTGAGGTCGTAGGTAGCAAGGGTCTATCCACCTGCACGCCTTCCGGGTTTCCCTGCTAGCCTACAGATTGCTTTATTTGGAAAATTAGTTGGATGAGCGTGACATAACTTGTGTGACTGATTGCGGATCGGCACTGGCAGACTGATGAAGTGATGGTAGGCTGGTGATATGGGGAAGGGGCGATGGGATGCACTCCAGAGTGTCAGAGGACAGAAACGCAATCGTCAAACAATCGGAAATTTGAGTAAATGCAACCTACAGTCACGTCAGCTGGACCACCTACCATGTGAAGTATCATCCACGGTGGCCGATGGTATCTGCGCATATAAAACTCCCTGCGGAAACTGTGGGACCAGTGGCGGTCTTGGGCCTAGCTGTTGGGGCATTTACGAGATCAGGGAGGCAGCAGGGCACAAGAGTCCTTTATAAATAGGTATCATAAGTACCCCCACTAAAAAAACGATCAGAAAAGACATGTGCCTGCATCGAAACACACTATGTGGGACAGATCGTGATCGAACCCTCGATCGTCACGACCAATAGTCGGACTACAATACTTCGAGCGTATGGACATTACTTCTCAAGTCCGCCAAGGACACGTCTTTGTGCATTTGAACCATGATCAAAGTGTCAGCTGCGACACGCTTGAACTCCGTGTACGACACCTGCTCGAACAAGATTGCTCCAAAAGGCTGCCTCAACCGAACGACCAGCCGGAGTGCCCGCGTCTCCATGTCAAGTCCGTCGTCATCGCGAGCGAACTCTTGTTCAAGTAAAGGCCGAATCCAAGGATGAACAAGGCGGAGACCCTTCATCGTGGCCAAGCTGCTCGCAGTCGGGATCTCTACGTCACCAAATAAGTCTGTTGTCGCACGATACGTCCGCTTGTCCGGATCGGATAAACGGACATTGGTGACACGGGAAACAATGCCAGGAAGTCGCAATCGACTGGAAGCAAGGACAGGTGATGGGAGCCTGCGCAGGTCATGATATAGAGCGATTGCAAGAGAAATGTCAGGAATGGATAGCCCCGCCACTACGCGATCCAACTCGGCGGTCCGCATGCGCGGAATGTGCGGCGGCACGACCGTCTTGTAGACGGTTAGGTTCACGGGCAGACAGCTATTGTATTCGTTCGCAGTCCCAGTCCAGGCAAGAATTGAAGCATCACCCGATCCAGTGAGGACGTATTCCAAAAGACGGCCGACTGCGCGTGTGCCTTCACCATATACGATTGGGATGGATGCATTGAAGATGCCAAGAAGGGAATACGCAATGTCTTCCACGAGCGTAGTTTCACGTGTTGAAGCCAGATAGAGTTTCTCCCGTACTCTGTTGAGGCCAGGCTCGAGTGCCACCTGCTCTGTGGAAACCTGTCCCACCTCCATTTCTCTCAGAATGGCAGGTGATTCTTTGTGGTTCAGAAGCGTCAGTCCAAGGTAAGGTTTCCAATCCCGTGTATAGAACTGGACCTGCTTAGCAGCCACATATTCTTGATTTGTCCATACTCTGGAATTCCAAATGGAGTTCCAGAGACTATAGGGTTCCTCTGATGACGACAAAATGTCGCAAAGATGGATGATTGTAAGGGATGAATTGCGATACCATGCAAACATGGACACCAGGGACTCTTGCAGAATCACGTTGCTTGCTTTATCGATACAACAGGTATCGCTCCATGCCCATCGGAATCCGAGCGAACGAACAAGTGAGCAAAATGACTGCAGTTTGATGTTTCCATGTGATGGCTCTAGCTTGTAGACCGTGACGCTTTCGACTTGCTGGAAAAGGGGTTCCCCGTGCCCCCATCTATGAGAGAACATGACGTATCTGTAGAATCCTTCCACCTCTCTCGAAATCCACTCGTAGTTCATCGGGCTCGTCATGGATGATAAAAGTTCTTTGAAGATTGGGAGCGCCTCGAATGTATCAGCCTGCTGGCTCCTGTCAAGTAGGCACCCCGTAGTTGTGTCAATCAGGACCCGCGGCATGTTAGAGATAGTGGTCCAGATGATATCCCGGATGGTACGTCTCGCATTGGTATACCGAAAACGAAGTTCTGTGTCGATCTCGGTCAACGTCCCGATTGATACCAACGAAATAGCTCACCGCGAACACGTTCATCGCGGGATTCCTGGAATTTCAATAGCATAGTTTCAAAGACCACAACAGCTTCCGCATGACGTCTAGCACCCAACAACGCAGAATGTTTTAGCTCGTAGCCTCGATGAGATGCTGGGTCGAGTTCGATCACCTGCAAACTACGTTAACTATATCAATTGCGACGACACGATGGAGTATACCCCGTCGGCATCCTTCAGTGCGTCATCCCAAAGGTGCAACATAGTTCGTGCTTTGCCGCGCCTGCACAATATGTTCACGTGGTCCGGTGCGAGCAACAGAATGGTTGAGTAATGTTCGTTAGCTTCATTGTAGTGCTGAAGATTCAAGGCAGTATCGGCGAGATTTTCTAGTCGCTCTGTGCATCGTCGTTGAAAATCTGCAATGGATCTCAGACAAGCACCAACTGTATTGTGCAAAGACCACTCACCGAATGCCCACTGGGGTTGCTCCTCAATTTGACCGCTCGTGCCCTTGGGGAGCTCGCCTTGCATCCGTCGAAGACACTCAATTGCATTGGTAACGCGACCATCCCCTTCAAGAGCGTTACATATTGCGCGGTAAACGACGAATCTTGAAAGCCCAAACTAGGATTTTGTCAACATCTAAGATTAGCCTGTCACACAAAGCATACCTCGTTAGCGCCATTTAATGCAACGTCTATTGATCCTCGGAGCAACATTGTGCTTGCCCATTTGGACAATAGAATTTCCGGACCCGGTGGACCGAGGGACAGTGCGGTAGCGTAAGCGACCAGTGCTTCATTTTGATTCTCGATCTTCAATGCATCATCTCCGATTCTCTCCAACCTAG
>JBBPTV010001085.1:0-12189 GCA_038094275.1 Tubosaeta brunneosetosa | reverse complement strand
GCCAGCTATTTGCATTGGAGTGGGATGGAAAATCTGACATCTCCGAACACATTGCGTCCATCCACGCTCTTGAGACTTGACTAGCAGGAATGAAGTATGTCGTCGACCCCAAAATCCTCACTTTCATCCTTCTCCACTTGCTCCTGAAAACTCCGGAATGGAGCACCTTTGCATCGTCAGTCATCAACACCATCAACGAAAGCAAACTTTCTTTCAACTCTGTCAAGATTTGCATTCTCTCCGAAAACACCAGACTAAATCTCTCCACCAAATCCAACTCTGCCCACTCCACCAACGTCAAAGGAGAATGGAAGAAGAAAAATGCAAAGCATTGCAAGTACCACCAGACTAGCGGACACAGTACGGAGGAATGCTGGAGCTCTAAGTGGTGGCCGCAGGAGTTAAAAGACAAGTACAAAAAGGAAAAGGCAAATTCAGCGCAAGGAGATCATAGTCCGAATACTGATCCGCCAGACAAAACGAATGTAACTAGTGCTCATGTAGACTGAGCCCTATACAAACGCATTCAGGCCTATGTCTTGTCCGATCCTAAAAACTCGCCGGAAGAAACAATCATCATCGACTCTGGAGCAACCTCGCACATGATACCCCATCGAAGCTGGTTCTCAACATACTCCGTACTCTCTCCCGCATGTTCGGTCCAATTTGGCAACAACTCTGCTGTTCGAGCAGTCAGAATAGGAACAGTCATCCTCCATTCAAACGTGAACAAACATAACTACGAGATTTCTCTCAGTGACGTGTTACATGTACTGGAGTTTGTGCTATCACTGATCTCCATTCCAAAACTATCCAAAGTAGGACTCTGTACATCGTTCCCCAGAACATCAGACTCCTGCTCCATAAGGAAAGGACATCACACCATCATGCTCGGACACCACAGGAACGGACTGTACCACACCACGGTAACTCCAATGCGTACTCTGGACTCCAGTCTCATCTCCGTCGACATAAACACCCTGCATCATTGACTAGGACACATCTCCTTTCCACAGATTCAAATGATGGTGCGGAAAGGCCAACTCCAAGGCATTGACAAACTCACCGGAGCACCGGAGTTCTGCGAACCATGCACCATGGGAAAACTAAAGAAACTCCTATTCAAATCGCATGAACATCCGCACACCTCCGCCCCCCTACAAATGGTACACACCGACGTCGGAGGTCTGATAACTCCACAATCCTGCGAAGGACACAGATACTGGCTCTTAATAGTTGACGATTACAGTTGCTTCCCTTGGATATACTTCCTTAAACACAAGAGCAATGTCCGGGACACTTATCTCCACTGGAAATCCAACGTTCAGAACTTCCTCTGTATGGAAATCACAACGGAACGTTTCTCAGACCTACATGTCCAATTTATTCGGAGCGACAGGGGGAGCAAGTACACAAACAAAAACTTCAAAGATGTACTCCAAAGCGAAGGTACACTCCTAGAAACCTCTGCACCATACACTTTGGAACAAAACAGACTAGCCAAACGCATGAACCAGATGTTGTCACTCCTTGCCAACTCCGTGCTCGAGGACTCCAAACTCCCAAAGTCCTTTTGGACGGATGCCATGTCCACCGCCACATACATTTCCACTCGAAGTCCGACTTCTGCCCTCAAGGGAGATACCCCATATCATGCAATATTCAAAAGACCAGTTTACTCCATCCTGTTCCGACCTTTCGGATGCATCAGATACGCCCTGATCCCAAAAGAGCAACGACAAGGAAAGTTCTGAGCCCACGGATGAAAGTGCATTATGCTTGGCTACACACATGGACAACAAGCATACAAACTCCTAGACTTGGAACGTCGGACCATCATCTCCAGCTGACATGTCACCTTTGACGAAACCAACACCATTTCCAACTCTGAAGCTACTCCTTGGATTTGTGCATTTGAGGATCAGTGGGAGGGACTCAACACTCATTTGGCATGGACATCCAAAACAACTCCGGACAAGGAGGATGACAAGCAAGTCACAACACCCCCTCCAGCCTCAGTGAGAGACATTCACGACCCAGATGAAGTCCTCGATCTAGCGGACAAGCTCAGCCAACTCCACCTCCAACCTCCGACTCCTAAAGAAACTCTGTCACAAACTCTGGTGCATCCCCCTGCACAAATAGTCAGAGGAGTTCACAAGGGAAGCTGTGCACAAAAACCTGCAAACAAAAACCAGGACTACCAATGCACTTTAGACGAGCAAGTGCAACGAAAACAGGGGGGTCATGAAGACTCCACTGAAGAAGCTGAGATCGAAGACACTCTGGAACCCATGGAGTCCAATGAAGAAACCTCCGATGAAACTCCCGACGTGCCCAGAGCCTTCTGCAGCTCTGACCAACTCCATGATCACATCTTCGCCGGAATTGCCCACAGACCTACAGAAGAAAATCTCCCAAAGACCATAAAAGAGGCCTACCAATGTCTGGACACAGATAAATGGAGATCTGCAATGGAGGAAGAGCTCCTCAGCCTCAACACCAACCATGTATATGAAACGGTTCCACTCCCCACAGGAGTAACTCTGATTACCTCCTGTTAGATTTGGTGATTTCGCACTCATATTGTTCATTGATGGCTTACTGCTTCTCATTTCGCTTCCTAGTTATCACCATTCGATTCCCCATCTTCATTATCCCTATACCCAACTTTCCCCAGCTCATTCTGAGTTGTTCATCGCTCTGTGCAGTTGCAGAGCCCCTGCCCTTACGCTTATTCAGCATTGTGGCTGATCTGTTTACCAGTATTTACATGAAGCGCACATAGAGCCTGTTGTCCACTGTGGTTCCCTCCTTGGTTACTCACTGTGGACATCAGGTCTGTACTTCCTTATTCCTCTGTTAATATACCTTGGTTACTCACTGTGGACATCAGTCCAAGCTCCCAGAAGCCCCTTGAGTCGACCCAACAAGTGGCTAGTCCGCTTCCTCAATCCTCAGCTCTTAACAATCATGGAAGTTGCTGATGTCCCGTGGCCAGTCCTAAAGCAGCTGGAGTTCATTTCTCTCAAGGACGTGAGTGATACCGAAATAGAGAACTTCTTGGAGAGCTTGAAAGCATGCACAGAGAATGATTTCCCTGCACATTTGAAAGAGATGTGGATCAGGTTTCATCCAGACAAGTGGAGCATGTGTTGGAAAACAATCATGGATGTAGAGGTGCAAGGGAAGTGCGAGAGAGCAATGCTAAGGATCTTGCAACTTATATCTTCGTATTATGACAAGTACGCAAAGTAGATGGGGAAGCGATAGGTCATGAATAGAAGCTGCCATTCTAGGTCAAATGTACGAGCAGCAGTGAAATGGGGCAAGGTAGTGATTGCTATTGAGCTGTAAGATGACAGTACCCCCAGGATAGACGTTCACAAGAGTAGGGTAGGTCTGGAAACGCGCATAGAGGGACTGGCCACAGGTAAACCATGGACGGCGAGAGAGACAGTGCCCACAGTAAACTGCAAGCATCGAGAGAAGGGGATACTCCCCAGTGTTCAACACCTGGGAGTAAGTAGGACGACAAGGTGGTCACCTTGCACAAAGTGCCACTGCTACGAACTCAGTCTCGCATGCAGCCGAAAGAGTGACACTGCGTGTGGTAAACCATGGACAGTGAGAGAGATGGTGCCTGCAGTAAACTGCAAGCATCAAGAGAAGGTTGAACACTGGGGAGTAGGATGTGGTGGTCAGAGATAACTTGACGTGAACTTGGTACTGATTTGGTACCTAATTGTGGTGGTGGGTGGTGGTGATACCAGTGATACCAAATTGGTACCAAGTTCACGTCAAGTTATCTCCGACCACCATGTCCTACTTCCTGGTGTTGAACACTGGGGAGTATCCCCTTCTCTTGATGCTCACGGTTTACTGCAGGCACCGTCTCTCTTGCTGTCCGTGGTTTACCACACGCAGCGTCACTTGCATTGCTGGCACCATCCTCTCCTCACTGTCTGTGGGCGGCATGACCCACTACCTCCCTGGTGTTGAACATCAGGGAGTGCCTCCTCAACTGCTACCTGTGGCCACCATCTCTCCCTCTCCTCACTGTCCGTGGTTTACCATAGGCAGCATCACCTTGCAGCCACCACTTCCCTTCGGAGCTCTACTCAACTGATGCCATGCCTATGGTTTACATGTGGTCACTGTCCGTCACTCCGCTGGCTGTTGTTCACCCGGGGCTCATTGCAAACTTTGGAAGTATACTACATATCGTCATTGATCTCAATCCCTTCGGTCACACTACCAACTCCCTCTTCTCCTTGTTTCAAGCCAAATGATTCATAAGGTAATTTCTCATCAACTTCACCTGATGGATCATCTTCATAGAGTTGAGGCTGAAGGGGCTTGAGAAGCAATTCTTCAAGCTGCTGTGGGATTTTTTCCTGTAGCCACAGTTGTTCTCTTTTCCAAGCTTCCCTGAGTGCCTTGACTTTCAACCTCTCCTCTTCTGTCATTTTCCATACTTCTGTTGTTGGAATTCTCTTTATCGTCATCTCTCCGGGTGTTGGATTGAGGATAATGCTCAGCAAGTTGCAAGCGCTGCATGTGTGTTTCCATGAGTCAAACTGTATTCCACATTGCTGAAATGATATACTCAGAAGCTTATAATTCATGACAAATGTCTTACCAGGACATCAAAGAACAAGATCATGAAGACGCCTAGCATGGCCATCCGTAATGCAATTTGAAATGACCAATCAAATGTCTGGACAAAAGTTGATCCCTTTCTTGCCAGTTTCTGTTGCTTTTCTGACCGTCTGGAATTCCTGTACCTCCAGATTGATATAGTTGGCTGCAGATCGATCCTCAACATCCCTATTACTATGGTGCTCTGCAACTCTCTGTTATGAGTCTGCATGGAATTAGTGTCCATATATCCCCAGCCTCTGTAATGCACCCACTGCAATAGTTTGAACAAGTCCTTCGCCAGCGTGTCACAGCTTCTGGACCAGCGTTGCCAACTTATGGTCAAATATATACACCTCTCTGCATTCTCCACCTCCAATCACCATGGCTCCGTTTTCACCAAAAGCAATTTGCTTGGGTTTGGTGACCATTGGCTTCATACAGTAGGATTGGACAAGGCTTCCAGATTCGGTGTCATGCAAGCTGAATCTGTCTGTCACATTGTCAATAAGGAATGTAGGTAGTTTCTTGTGTAGTCCAATGCCCCCACTGAAAAGCATTCGTCAATAGGGGATCAGATTACCAGGAAGAGGAGGAAGAAGTACATTGCCATCACCAATTCTACGGTCTTCATGAGGTGGCCATTATTCCAGATAATGTGCCTTTTTGTTGGCATGAGTCACCTCCCCTTTACATTCATTTAACACTTACATTAATCCGTCATACATACCCCAGACCCGTACATCTTTCTGGCCTGAGAATGCAATGCCCCTCGGGAGAGTTGTGTTGAGTTAGACACTCAGCACAGGGGTCAGAAGATTCCCCTCGAAACACCAGGTCACAACTTGGCATTCTCTTGTCGCAGCAGCGATACACACACCAGTCTTCTGTGTGATGTCACACGTCATACATGTAATCTTGGCGCCAGTTCTGACCCATTTCACTATCACCTCCTTGAACTGGTGTATTTGGGAATGAGGTAATCATAACTAAACAAGGTAACATGTGAGAGCATGCACCATCTTTGATCCTTTACCTTCCCTCCAAAAGATCAGATAGCCAAGGCCAGTGCCGAAACACAGCATCTTGCGATTTTTGTCACTGCGAGTGACCCACATGATGGTACTGACAGGGTCGCCAAGTGCATGTCACCGAGCTGTTGATGGTACCTCCACCATTTTATCTAGGTTCCAAAGTCTCAAGCCTAGGTTGCCTGGATGTGTGGTCGTGGTAGTGAGCATTTGCCTCCGCATGCATACGATTATTTCACTTACTTCCTTCTGCGAGAAGGTCACCCAGATTGCTGATTGCAAGACAATTGACAGCATTGTCCACACCTGTGCGAAGTCTGCCAATCATCTTGTAGCATTGGCCCTGGTTCATTCCAAGTTCTTGAGGGATTTCAAACAAGGGACTTTGGATTGCAGTTATGACGAGTTTTTTAGTACCATCACATCGACATACATCATATACCCCCAATACCCCCAACCTGCTCTCTCAACGAACACAATTGCTCATTGTTGTTGCCTCTCACCTCACCTCTTGTCTGCAATACACAATTGACAACAACTGTGTCGTTGGCGCCAATCGTTACTTCATAATTATGCGCAACGGCAACAGGCTCGTTGCCACATTGACCGTCACTCCACCTTACATAAATTACAATGGGTTATCCCTGCCTTATCCATAACACTCAGGTTGACAATTGTGTCGTTGCCACCAGTCGCTACTTCACAATTTATGCGTGGTGGCAACACTACCTGAGGCTTGTTGCCATGTTGTCACACAAAAGGAAGTCCCATATTTTTGTCTCAACGGAACAGTAAGCGTTGGCGCGCATCTACATCATTAGTGAACTGGGACTTATACATCAAGAATTTTCTTGCTTTAGGTCCCCTGTTACACCATGTCTCAAGCATTGAAGCAAATTCCTGCCTTTAGAGAACCAGTTCCCCCCGCCGCCAATCCCACTCCTGTCCTCTCATCTTGACTTACTGCCAACTGCAATGATCATTCTATCTTCCTGACAAGATCTACTTTTCTTCCGCTCTGTCCAATCTGTACCAATCTGTGCCAAGTCTCCATACCCAGAAGCTACCGCAAGCTCTGCCACTCCATGTGCTGTGGCCTCTGGCCACGAATTGAGTCCGAAAGCCACTGAGGACAAGGATGACAGTGTATCGGATGCTTCATCCGAGTCATCCCTCACCTCCCTCGGATCTTCTGGCAACAAGATACCCAAGCCCGATGGGGAGGCTGGAAGGCCAGGAAGAGGCAGTTACAATCTAGAAACTCAGTTAGTTTGGGACAAGGTTGCATTTGCAAAGCTGAGGGTGAGTTCACCCAAGTTTTTTTGACAACTTCTGTTCTTAGCCTTGGTCAGAAATTTGTTCACCACTCAATCAAGAAGCATCTCAACTCAAGTGCATGTAAATCTTGTCAAAGTGACGACACGATACGCTTGGTGGTTCAGGAGGTAACACTTGCTTGGACTCACAAATCCTGTTCTCTAATATCATTGGGCAGGCATTAAGAGCATTTCCAGATCTATATGATTACCATATGTGTTGGCTTGTTCACGATCTCATCCAGCTTCATTTGAAATATACCTCCAGGAGGGCAAGGATGAGCCAATGCATGAGTATGGGGAATGAGAAAGCAAAAGAGAAGGAGAAGGAGAAGGAGAAAGCAAAAGTATAATTGTTATTATCTTGTACTTGCCATTTTCTGTAACAATATAAAACAGGATGCCTTACCTGTATCTGAACAAAGAGACTTGGGAATTGAACCCATGTTCATGCCATCACAATTGGTCAGATAACCGAAATGATGGTGCATCCATCGCATAATCCTGCAATTTCCAAAGGTCATGATACCCATAAAGACCATGGTGATGGTGACAATCTGTATTGTTGCACGGCAAGTACAATTAACATTGGTCTACTTAAAGGCCTACTAATTAATGGGAAAATAGTCACCAATCAGCAGAGCGGCATAGTCATCCATGGGAAATAATCTTGGTCATCTACCTGCCATCGACGCATTCTCCAGGGTGAGTCTCAAACATGGCACCACAGAATCAACCCTTATGCCCAAACCCAGTACCTATTGACGCCTTCACCCCACTCACTCCCCGGTGTTAAACATCAGGGAGTTTCTACCCAGCTGAGGAAGCACAAAGGGAATGACACCAGCATCTCATACCTACAGCCCACCAAGAGGATAGCACTCAAGCGGAACAACTTTCTGAGAGCAAAGTTTGCCCACACATGACCTATTTTGCTTGTGAAACACAAGATCAAGGATGAGACCAGCGAGTCTTCACACTTCCCTAATAAAAAAATTGAGTTGGAACAAGGAAATTCATGAGTGAGACACGATTGGCACCTACAAAGTGTATGCTAATCCCCACATAGAGGCTCCACAGACATGAAACCATGCTCATGTCGGCCACCAAGGCATGTTTCCTCTTGCACTTGCCAACCGAATTGCTCGATCTGGTCGCCGATGAACTGGATCAGGAATCGCTTCGCATGCTGTCACAGGCATGCTGTCGCTTCCTAGAAATAGCTGTGAGGCTATACTTGATGAGATCACGATTCCAGGATACTGCAAATGGAGATTGGAGGACACTTGAGGACAAGGACTGCGAAGTGCTCCTGTTGTGGAGGCGTACGGATTCATTCAAGTCACTGGATACTATTTGGTTTTCGGGATCAGGGCTGACGGGTGACCATCAATTCCATGCCTTGACAATCTTCTTTCATTCGTTGCAGGGACTAGAACCCATACACAAAGTATACATGTCCCTTTATCAGGGCCCGGCTGAATCTTCACCTGCCTTATTCGCTTGTCTAGAGAGCATCACCGGATCCGGTTGTGAGAGTTTACATTGCTTCGGCAGCCCACACCAAGGGCAAAAACCTATATCAAACGGCCAAAGTGTGCTGTGCACAAATAACCTGCACATGCTATGTGTCAACACCCCAACACTCTTTACACCTAGCTTGCACAAATCCCCTCTCCAGCACCTCAAGCTCATGGGCCTTGGTTGGACACGAGATGATTGGACCAAACTGTTTTCAACCCTGGAGATTCCACAGCTCACTGAGCTCGAGGTCACAGCTGAATGTCCCACCCTTACTCTTGTCAACTTTCTCCTGAGGAATCGAATCACCAAATTATGCATTGCACCTAGCCTCCGGCAAACGATGGCCTCTTCCCCAACAAAACTGCGCCCATGCCTGCACACTCTGCTGCATTCCCTCACAGAACTTGCAGGCCCAGCTGACATGATAAAGAAGTTATGTCATCATGTCGAGGTGTCGCAACCACTGCGAAGCCTCAGCGTTCAACTCCATGCTTTGAATAACCATCATTTTCTCTTGCCAGAACTCTTGGACTGTGCGGAGTTTGTGGAAACTGTGGAACTGTAAGTGATGGTCAACGACAGAGACAACAACTGGTCTGTATTTGCAGCAATGGAGGATGAATGGAAGTCTTCCGCTGTAAGCTTAGCTATCAACCTTTTCTCAGTGCTGAGGTCCAATATGATTGTGGGTGACAAATACTCACCCAGCTGAACTAGAAACTGAAATGTTTATAGGCATACTGTGCACCATGGATGTGAGCGTTCCTGCAGGTCCAGACGCTCTGGCTGCATACATCTACCTCTTTAACCTCTTTGGACAACAACGAGCTCTCGAGCCTGTTCCACACCTTCTCCCCACTCGGAGAGGATCTGGAGGTTAATGTATTAAATCATGACACAACAAAGTAGTAGTTATGTGACAGACTTGTGTAAAGTATTCATGCAACGGACTTGTGTAAAGTATTTATACAACGGACTTGTGTAAAGTATTTATACAACATGTAAATGAAACAGTCGGTTGAGTTTAGAAAAAATGGATGGCCAGGGACAGAGCCATAATCAAGATGGCGATACTCCCCAGTGTTGGACACTAAGGAGGTAGTGACTGTAAGGTAACACCGTGATAAAATGGGATACTCCTTAGCAGGGGGAGGTAGTGTGATGCTGCTTGTGGTAGACCACAGGTAGCAATAAGGAGAGCGGGAGAGACAGTAGCTGTAGGGCATAGGCACTGGTTGAGGAGATACTCCCCGATGTTCAACACCAGGGAGGTAGCAGGTTGTGCCATCCATAATCATGGTAGTGAGGAGAGAGACGATGCTCACAGTAAACCGTGAGCATCAAGCAGATGATACTCCCCAGTGTTCAACACCGGGGAGTACGATGATATGGTGGTCACTGACAAAGGCGCGGGTGTGAACTTGGTGCTGATTAGGTACCTACTCACCGCCACTCACCACCACTTACCCACACGTGGCACTGATCAATCAACACGTGGGAAACAGATGTGGTACCTAGTCAACCTCTCTGTCGGTGACCACCATGTTGTCCTACTCCCTGGTGTTGAACACTAGGGAGTATCATCCACTCGATGCTCACAGTTTACTGTGAGCACCATCTCTCTCCTTGCTACCATGATTATGGACAGTGCAACCCACTACCTCCCTGGTGTTGAACATCGGGGAGTATCTCCTCAACCGGTGCCTACACCCTACGGCTACCATCTCTCCTGCTCTCCTCATTGCTACCTGTGGTCTACCACGAGCAGTGTCATACTACCTCCCTGGTGTGTTGAACATCAGGGAGGATCTCTGCAGCCATCGTGTTTCCCTCTCGCTGCCTGTGGTTTACCATGGGCAGGGTCGATTCGTAGCCACTATCTCCCTGGTGTTGAACACCAGGGAGCATCTCCTCCACACAAATAGTGTGCTCGTCTCCTAGCATAGTGATGGTGCAATACAAACTGTGTCTAGCTATTTCATAGCCAAGTAGATTGGGTGTGATGATGAGGGATGTATCAAATTGTTCCACACCAGTGAGATCAACAGCTGGAGGCAGACACATTGTGAAGTTGTAGGTGGTATTGTCATGGGTTCACAGCCTTAATTTTGGCGGCATGAGCGAGGAGTGCACTCATTGCTCAACATTGCCATAACTAAAGCAGCTGAAAAAGCTAGTATTGGTCAACTGTTTCACTTTTCTCGCCAGCCTGCCGTAAGCCGACGCAGACATTTCACTCAACAGGGCTCACACGTTATACTTTCTTCCACCCACCCACACAACTCCTTCACTGCCCAATACTTCCCTGCAGATGTCCCTCGCAGTCCCAGGCCAGCTTCATCACAGCCCCTTCTTTCCAAACCGGACCTGTCACATTCATCTTGTACCCCACCTTGATTCTCGTCACACTCTCCACTTCGAGCCTGTCACCTGTGATGTCAAAGATGGGGACCCACTGCTCCACATAGGCAGATTTGCCAATAGATCTGGAATCAGTCTCAATGCCACCAACTCCCTCTTCTGGAACAGACTCACATTCAAATCAAGAACCATCTCCTGCTTACACACCGAAATTTGGCTCGAATCTGGCCAGTTCTTTATCAAGGATATCAAATTGTCCACCAGGACATTCCTCAATCACCTCCATCTTTCCCCTGCCAGACATGAGTCCAGGCCACACCCCCTCAGAGATGGCAATATCCTCCAGGGCGGCATAGATTATCAGGGCGGCTCAGAGGATAGTCACAAATCATTCAAGATAAAAATCGAGATCAGAGAGTGGCAGGCAGCCACAAACGCCTTCAAGTACATGTCATCCTATATATTACTGTCTCTTTAACTTCTCTTTTGATCAGTACACATGCTGCCGGCCAGCTCAGAGCCCTTGCTGTTACTTCCAACCCCAGCAAACCAGGTGATCTGGAGGATGCATGCAAGAGTAAATGATACCCCCCCACCACCATTTCCGACTGTTGCATATGTTCATTTTCACTCGACTCTCCCCCTTGTTGATCTCATTCCCACACTAGGTCTCTTTTCTGCCACCATTCGTCAAGCCCTCTTTATTGCACCTTGCTCCCATGTTTTCCACTTTAAATGTATACATCCACTCCTTGAGGAGCACAACCCAGCCTTTTCCTGCCCTCTCTGTCACAGCTTTGTGGATCTTGAAGAAAATGTTGAGGTCGAACATGAAGAAGACGAGGAAGATGTCTGTCTATAGTATATAGCTAGTTGAATACCGTACCTACTTCTGAGCGGTTGATGTTTGCATGCTTGCTGCCCCGCTCACCCCCTACTGAGCACCCACTAAATGGGCAGCAGGTGGGCGATAGGCATGTAATTACTTTTTTTGTCATAAAAATTTCTAATTTTCCACAGTACAAATAGATGTCTGAAAATTTAAATGTTAATGTGTACACAAAAGGCATGGTAACATATCTAATTTTTTATTTTATTTTTGTTTTGTTAAAATTAAAGATTTCAAGTTAATGAAAACACATTGCGAAATCTCAAATTATAACACCTATTTTATATTTGTTATTTTGCAGGGCTTTACAGGCCAATGTGCAGTTCTTATTTTCATAGATATTTAATTGTTCACTGCAATTTAAAACTTTAAGAACACTTAAAATCAAAAATTAAATTTCTAATAAGAAATTATCATTTTGAATACA
>JBBPTV010001084.1:0-12190 GCA_038094275.1 Tubosaeta brunneosetosa | reverse complement strand
CTCCCCCTCACCTCAGTTGTGCTCTGTACTTGCAGCACAGTCTGAGGTGAGACCTCTTCTGATCATTTTGATACCTTGTATTTACCCTACCTTAGTTGGGCAATTGCTGCCCTTATTTAGGTGAATAAAGTTGTGCTCTGTACTTGCAGCACAGTCTGAGTTGGGCAATTGCTGCCCTTATTTAGATTTTTAACATAAGCAGCTGCCGCACACTCATTCAGGATGGACTCGGTAAGTCAATCCTTCATGCTGTACCATTGATGACTAAGCATGGTTCTTCAAGACGACATCCTGACCTGGAAAGTCAAGATGAATTACATGAATTATGAGGGTCAGATTGTTGAAAGGTACAGTGTGGCATTGATTGGGTGGCCAGTATCTGGACGAGTTCGAAACCCAGCAAAAGTTGGTGGTTGACAGGAAGTTGAGAGTTTACTCCTCGCTCTACAGTCAGAGTCGTGCAAATGGGTCAAACTCACAAATAATGAGCTCACAACCCATACTGCCCAGAATAAGGCCCGCCAGGCTGCAGGCAAAGTAGTCTATAGGCCTAGACAAGTTCGTGGAGGCAACTCAAAGAGTATCTCAAGACTCAGTGACACATCGTCATCCAGCGATGACAGTGATGACACCACTGACAATGACATATAGTTTCATTTTTATAATTCACAACCAATGCTTATGATACATTTTTTTGGGCGATAACATTGCATACACTGTTAAAAAATGGCGAGAATAGTTCCATACAGGTAACATGCGACCTGTTGACTTTTCAATAAGTAACAGGCAAAAAGAGATCAAGACAAACAAGCCTGAGCACAGAATGCTATGAAAGAACTTAAACGAGACTCACAAACAGCAGAACAATGGACGTGTGCGGCATGCGTTGTGTCGCCAACGTCTAGGTTGGAATAGGGATCACATGATGGCTAGAAACAAGCAGGATGGTGCGCATCTGTTAGTGCAATGTAGCCAAATGACTCGGAGGTGGACACACCTTGAATATAGGAGAGTTGAGCGAGAAAACGTGCCATCACGCAGAGCGACAAGCGACAAACAGTGGGAAGAATAGAAGGATTGGAACTCCGCCTACATGGTGGAGAATCTACTGCAGCCGAAAAATGCACACAGACCCTTCGGCTGCTTTGCGGGTTCAGCATCGAACACGTGACTCAATCAACCCCATCAATACGAATTTGTACTGTTGTGCATGATATATCGTGCTAAAAGGGTATAGTATGTACTGTAAACGAAACCGCATGAAAATACGTGAGAAATTGAGCGAGAAACGAGCTATATGTGCTGCTCATCGTCGGCAACAGCGAGCGCGGGCGGCGGCTTGCTAGTGTAAGCAGACGGTCGTGGCGCGCCCAACACGTGACGCGACCAGCGTGTGATAATGTTATGTGCCGAGTGCTGTTCGCTCAACACGTGACTCGATTAGCAAATCTTATCTTATCCACCTACAGTAACTACGTGTCTAGCCCAGAGGGATTGCTGAGTGCTGCGTGTAGTGCTGAAGCACTGCAGCAATAGTAATCCTCTCTCATTAGTAACAAAGGTACGTTACATAAATGTCACTAATATGTAACGTTTATGGTGACACACAGGTGCGAAGTCGCGAGAAAATCTCAGCATCTATCCCCTTCTGTTTTCCCCACTTGTGGCTACCAGCGCACCACCCGACGGTCATGGCAATGCAACGGCACTACAACACTCTCATGACCATAATGTAGGCGAGAGCTGCGCGGCAGCGCGCCACCACAACACGACGGCGACGCGGCCGAGCGTTGTGCGTCGCTACCAACATGCAACGACGCGACCCCGAGGGCAGCGCAATGGCGCAGCCCCAGGACCACAACGAAGGTGTGCCCCACCACGACAATGGCGTTCGGACGACAGCGAGGCAGTACGACGAGCAGCCCTCATCTCCACGATGACGACGACAAAGGGGGCAACCGCGCAATTACGAAGACCGCGAAGGCAGCGCAATGGTGTACCCCCACCCCCACAACGACGGCGATGAGGACTACGCGTCCCTTGTGGCAGCGCGACGGCGAGGGCAGCGCGATAGTGTCATACGATGGGGACGCAACGGCGTCTCCTCACTCTCACAACGGTGACGCCACCGCCACCATGAGGTTGTCGTGTCTACCTTGCCACCTCACCGCTCTCGCTTGTTCCTTGTGTCCTTTTGTGATACCGATCACGGGTTGCAGGTATGCAGTGTCGTATTCCGAGTGCCCACCTTGTTTGCTCACGGATATGTAGTTGCACATGGTGTGCCATCTTATCGACCTCAATTGATTGTGTATGCACACTACCTTGTGCATTGAGAATGTGAGGTTGTGGATGGGGTTATGAGGTTTGATTCCGCTGGTATACCTGATTGTACCTAATTGTGAGAATTATATCCCCCGATCACGGAATCAAAACTCGTGATGCAACTCATCACTGGACTTAACCTGCCCGGCGACGGCGACACTATGCGACAGGTGTGTGGTGGGAATACCTACCTGGTGGTAATGCGGCAGGTCCACTGGGAAGGCCATGGCCTCATGCAGCCTCCTACAGCTCGTGGTAATGTTCTGGTGTCCTGCCCCTCCCCGCTCTGCCCTCCTCTCCGCGCTGCTCTCCTACGCCTCAATGCCACCGCACTGCCACAACGCTTGCGAGCTTAACTGAGGTGGTTCCTGGCAATGGGGAGCTGTAGAATACAATAACCCCCAGTATTCTCTACTTCGAATTAAGTAAGATTGACGACGAAGTCTATATGCGCTAATCAGACGTGTTCAACAACAGCAGCGGACATTTTGTGGCCTCTTTCTCACTCTGTATGGAATTGAACAGGGTTCAACGAGCGCCAGGCAACTTGAATCATCAGTTTGATTGTCTACATATCATTGAAACTAAAAACGGCGGCCGATCGATCACCGCCATCCACCTCAAGTTACCGACACGGCAGATGAAGCTTTGCTTGTCCTGGTGGGTCGTAGTTGAGCTGTTACGCCACGCCGCGGTTGATGGTGAACTTGGTCGTGTCTGGGTGCATACGCCTCTCAATGCAGAGTGTTCACTCTTGAGGTCAAGGGATGACCTACAATGTATAAGATGCTTTACCCGTACGGCATACCCGTATGACCCACGGGTTGTACAACGCGCGGGTGCCCCTGACGGGTGTTGTGTGGGCTGCTACGCCCCGCACTCGTTGTCCTTTTTGTGCGCGTGCATGCGTATGACTATTGCGCACCTGTTTATTGTCCCGGGGGAGGGCCCACCGTTGCGTTGCCCCACAACCCTCGTCGTCTTGTAGTAGTGCGCGTGTCGTTGCGCCCCGCTCGTCGTCTTGGGTGTGTGGCGCAGTTGCACCCCTCTCCACCGTCGTGGTGGTAGTGGTGCCGTACGCCGTTGCGCCCCCCGCGCGTCGTCTTGGTGGATGGTGGGCGCGCTGTTGCGCTCCCCTCGCCCTCTTCGCCGTCTGGTGGGTGGTGGCGCCTTGTACTACTGTCGCCGTCGTCGTGTCGGGCATGACCTAGCATTGTCCCCGCCTTCAGCTCCTCTGATATCGCGATGGTGGGGGCACGCACCCGTGTTGTGTAGCCCATCGCTGTCGTCGTGATGGGTACGACATGTCACCACCCCTTGCCTTCGTCGTCATCGTCGTCATTGTCACATCGTTGTGGCATTCAGACACACCAAGAGCTGGAGCTTTGAGTGGAACATCTGTGGCGCCGTGCGGGCCGCCGGGATTGGCACAGGTGGGGGAAAGCTGTTGAGCTGCCCTCGCATGGTGGTGGCGGCGCCGTACGCTAAGGGGATTCCGTTTGCGTCTACTCGCCTGTCGTTGCGCCTGTGGTGGGATAGCAAGGGATTGTCACTGTCACGTGGTTTCGTTGATTCGGTTGGATTTGGCAGCCGGGCAACGCCATCTCGATGAGCATGACGGCTCAGTGACTATCACAACAACAACGCGCGAGGCGAGGTCAGTTCAAATGACAACGAAGACGGTGTGGCAGTGAGGCTGGGCTAGGCGGAGGAGAGCGTGTGCGGTGTCGGGAGTCCGTGCATAGTAGGTCGTAGCAGTAGAGAGTATCCATCCACCCGCACGCCTTCCGGGTTTCCCTGCTAGCCTTCCAGGGCCTGTCCCAGTCTCCCCTACTCAAATGGCGAGAGTGTATGCAACTGCACATCCGCCGCCTCCACAACACACCTCTATCTCCACTTGATGACGCAATCCTTGGTGCGACTCCTCTTCATCCTGTTCAGCATCCTTTTCGGCCAACCTATGCTCTGGGCCAAGGTGACGCAGCGGCAGTGGCGACAAGGTCGAGGGCGTGCCATGCCATGCACACCGCCACAACGACAACGAAAGGGGGCATGAGGATTGCACCCATCATGAGGAGGCGCGATCGCATCTCTACCAATCACGACAACAACGACTACCCCGACAGGTGTCCTTCACGACAACGGCTAGGGCAAGGGGCGCAACGGCGTACCCACCTCGGCGGTGGCGACGGCGAGGGGGCGCAATAATGCATGCCCCACCGGGCCACCACGACCAATGACAAGGGTAGACGACATGCCTACCGTGACTAGGACGACGGCGAGGAGGTGTAACAGTGTACTCAACGCCACAACCGACGACGACGACAGGGTGGTAGTCCAACTCGATGACCACGATCAGGCCAACAGTATATTCACCTCCACTACGCCGATGGCGCTGAGGACAATGGCAACGCAGCGGCCGCCACCAGGACGACGAGGGCGAGAACGAGGGCAGTACGAAGGCGCCGCAATGGCAGGCTCACCACCCCAGGTCCACCACCAGGATTACGGAGACTGCGAGGGCAACAACAGTCCGGCCTACCATGCGACGATGACGAGGGCGGATGTGCCACAATGGGAGACCCATCACCGCAACAGCAGTACAAAGGGATGGGGCGGCCGACCCACGCTGTGAAACTTTTACAATCTCGCCTCACATACCCTTCGATAGTGGAGAACGACACCTACGAACCAATTTAGAAGAGGACTGCAGCATGGTTGATGGCGAGGTGTAGTGTTGCCAGAGCATTGTCTCTCCTGGCCATTGTAATTACACTCCAAGCTGCGTAGTCTCAAAAAAGACATGATATATTAGAGTGATGGAATGCAAGAGGTTACACTCAGCCAAAATTATTATGCTTGACAAAATCTACGATGTCATTGTCCAGGGATTGAAGACAAGTAGCGTCCGATGAGGAAGAAATAAAGAGGTCAATACAACGCCGATAAGAAAGGCGTGCAGAGTCCAGCGTCCTCAGACAGCAATGATGTCTAGGTTGACACCTTCAAGAAGCAATTCTGTGGTGCCACTGATACAGAAAGTGTGACCCGGCATACACGGAAGTCACTGCCCATGCTATATAGTGTCTGCACCCGGGTAGCTGCCGTGTGTACTATCGCTGTACATGCCATGACCACCACCGTGCAAGCGCATTCCATATGTATCAAGGCTGCCACCGTAAGCATCACCACTGCTAGAACTATCACTGTTCCAGTGTGGCAACAGCCAGGGCTGATACCCCCCCACAGTCCCCTACAGGTTAATTGCAAGACCATTTAGTATTATCAAAATAACATTTTGGTTGACGCACTGTAGGTGGGGTGTTACCTGGCATGTGTCCTGTACTGAGCCTTTTCATCACAATTTGTATTTAGTCACTTACCACCACTGACTCCCTCCCAGTTGCGTTCTGGCACCTCATCCTACAAGTTAATGGCAAGAACATTCAGTATTATCAAAACAACATTTTGATTAACGCACTGTTGACAATTGTCAGTTGTGTCAGTGATTTATGATTTTGACACCTACCAAAATTATGATAGCCCTGGGCATTCATTCTGGCGACAGCATGATCAATATCTGGGTCATCTTTCCTATGTATGTGATCATTACTACCCTCTCCATAGCGAACAAACTGCAAGTTATTTGAATGTAAAAAAATTGGTGTCACCAAAACAACCCCAGACTCACTGTCAATGGTGGTCAGTTGTATAGACAGGTTCTATATTCATTTCATACACACCTCCAACATTAGGATCAACTGAGCTTACTGGACCACCTGTCAGTGACCCTGATTGGTAGTGAGAGCCACCAGCATATTGGTGAGAATGGTCACCAGAATATTGGTGAGAGTGGTCAGCAGAATATTGGTGAGAGTGGTCAGCAGAATAATGGACAGAGTTGCCACCAGAATGTTGGTAATCCTAAAGATAAAGTAGTAATCCAAGTCATCAAAGAAACACTGTCTGAATGAACTCACTGTAAATGATTATCAGTTGCATAGAATTTTTCGTTCATGAACTTGTCACTTGCCATGATCAGAAGCCACAGGACTGGCACCACCTAAAGCAGTGCCAGGAAGGTTTCTGCCTGTCTCACTTCGACCAGGACTAGTATTGGAGGAGTGTGTTCTACCATGGCTACCTGTTTGATCCGTGCTACTAGGAGCAGTGGCGGAAGAAGCATCAGAATCGAGTAGAAATAGATACGAAATGCCCTCACACGCAGCAACCCCGTCTGCTGAGTCTCACGAACTTCTCGTGGGCTGGTGGGCTATCCACAAGGTAATTATCCACTGTCGCGCCTGAGGTCAAAATGGATCTCACATTATTTTGACATCATTCTGCGATGGTGTACCCGGTTGCCTAACACGTGCGATGAATACTCATTATCAGAAAGTAGTGTCTGATACGTGCTCTGCGTGGAAAGAAATGGCCCGAGAGATATGCATCCGGGCAGGCGCGGAGGTGACGAAGGAGGCAACATTCGAAATTATGAATACAAAGAAAACGGAATGGAAATGCATTGTGGAGAGTGGTAACTGAACGAGAGGATGATGGTCGGCCGTCAACGGCTAATAAATCGGTGAATAGAGAAAGGGCTGACAAAAAGCAAAGTGAGCAAGTCGATGCTACGAAATGAGTGGATGCACTTACTAGCCAGTACCTGTGGGTGATAGACAAGGAAGCAGGGACTTTATACGATACAAATGCTAGGCGCACTGCACTCGGCGGCATGGCTGCAAAACAAGATCATGTTGAGCATGCGGCACATTTCGGTGATTTCTTTTCGCCGGGCTCTGTTTCGTTGTTGGCGTTTGATCGCAAAGATTCTCTCCGACTCGACTGCCAAGAGTCGCACCTGCAACTCGGGGTACTTAGAAAGTGAGGCGATCGGACGCTGCTCAAGCTGGCAGCGAGGGTAGTATACTGTAACATTCAGAGTAAAACGCGGTGCAAACCCTACCATCATTTCGTTCTTGAGCTTGAAGCTAGACTGAGCTGCAACTTCTTCAGGCGGTAGGGGGTTCTTCATCGGCATGTCTTACTCTACAACCCGATCATCATGTTTACGAGACCAATAGCAGAAGTTAAATCAGTTCACGTCGCCAACCGCACGTTACGACGAAGCGTTCAGCGCTCACTTTTCTCCTACATCAGAGCCGATTCTATCTTGAATGTCACATCAGTAATTTGGTCATGCTCTTATCCGGACTTGGATATCGATGTCGCTTATTCCGCTCGATATGTGGTTATGACACTTTTCTCGGCACTCAAGTGCACTCAAGTGCGTTCAAGCGTGCGCAAGCGTTGTCAAGTCCGGTTAAGAGCATGACTAAATTACTGATGATGCTGGATTACAAGCTGTAAGCATACTGGAAGCGTGGCGAGGCTGCCATGTGATAATTGCACCAAGACAGCCATCTGATCTCAGTGTGCATTGCCAGCATAGGCAAGTAAGTAAGGCGATGGCGATGTTCGCATCGACCCCCCAATTGTTAGAATATGCAGGCGCGCGTGTAACCGTTTGCCGTTTTACTATAAAACTCGCTCCTGTTCTTTGTAGCACCTCAGTTGATTGCCTGCACAATTTTTGTGGACATGGGAAGCGGCTCACTTGAAGCTATAAACAGTAATTCTCTGAAATCTCTCCGGTGCGCTGGTCGCCACTGGCGAGGAGAGCAGATGGCGATAGATGGTGAGATTTTCTCGTGGCTTCGTTACCAGACAGCTACGGCCGTGCAACGGCAGTGACCACACCACTCTCATCACGACCATAATGTGGGTGGAGGGGTGCGCGACGGTGTGCCACCACAACACGACGACGACGACGGTAAGGGTGAGTGGGGCATCGGACGTGATGGTAGATTTTCATCCCATTTTACTTTCAACACGTACCTCTAGCTACGGCAGTGTTGCCTCGCTTAAGTACCTCAGACGTACTGTAGTATCAGGTTTCCCTCCAGCAATTGAGTCGGAGAGGAGCTTTGCGGTCAAACGCCGACAAAGTGAAACAGTGTCTGGGGAAGGAGCTTTCAATGCGATCAAACGCTGGCAAAGTAAAACATGTGCCGCATATTCAACATGTTTCTGGTCGTGTTTCCAGAGCACTGAAAACTTGAAGGCCTTTTATAACCAATCTGGTGTCTCTCTCCGCTCCGCTCCCTCCCCAACGTCCCACTGCCACAATACTTGTGAGCACCGACGGACTAAAAGCGATTCCTGGCAATGGGGGGCTGTAGAATACAGTAACCCACAGTATTCTCCATTTCGAATTAAGTAAGATTGACGACAAAGCCTATACTATGCGCCAATCAGACGGATTCAACGATGGCAGCGGACTCGTCAGTCGTGGCACTCTTTCTCACTCTGTATGGAACCAAACGGCCCGGGCTCAACGAGCACCTGGCAACTTAATTCATTAGTTTGATTGTCTACATACTCCATTGAAACTAAAAATGGCGGTCGATCGATCACCGCCATCCACATCAAGTTACCGACGCGGCAGATCAAGCTTGCTCATCCTGGTGGGTCGTGGTTACGCCGTTGTGCCGTGCCGCCTTCCTCGTCATCCAGTGGGCAGTAAACATGGCGTGCGCGCCCTCTCCATCATCATGGTGTGGCAGTTAGGCTGGGACGGGCGAGAGGGCGTGTGCGCTGTCGGGGGTCCTGGCGTCGTAGGTAGTCGTCGGTTGCCTAGCGTAGTCCTGAGGTCGACCTATCACCCGCACGCCTTCCAGGTTCTCCTGCCTGCTATCCAGTGTGCGTCTCAAGCCGTACCCCTTCCAATGGTTGGCGGTGAACTTGGTCATATCTGAGTGCATGTGCCTCTCAATGCAGAGAATGTTCTCTCGAGGTCAAGAGATGACTTACAAATGTATAAGGCGCACCCGTGTGACCCACGGGTTGTACAACGCGCGGGTATATGAGTATGTACCTGTCGTGGGTTACCCGGTGAGGCCTTGATAGGTGCACCGTGCTACCTCACCATTGCCGTCGGCCGTTGCGCCTCTCAGGCCCGTGGTGGGACACACAGTTACGCTGCCCCTACCGTCCTCGTCGTCTCGCGGGTGTTGTGCGGGCTGTTACGCCCCGCATCCGTTGTCCTTTCGGTGCGCGTATATGCGCATGGCCATTGCGCCCCGTTCTTCGTCCTGGGGGTGTTACGTTGCCACACCCCCTCGTCGTCTTGTAGTAGTGCGCGTGTCGTTACGCCCAGCTCGTCGCCCTGGCGTGTGGCGCGGTTGCACCCCTCTCCGCCGTCGTGGTTGTAATGGTGCCGTACGCCGTTGCGCCCCCCGCGCGTCGTCTTGGTGGATGGTGGGCGCGCTGTTGCGCTCCCCTCGCCCTCCTTGCCGTCTGGTGAGTGGTGGCGCCCTTTGCACTAGTGTTGCTCTCGTCGTGTTGGGCATGACCTAGCATTGTCCCCGCCTTCAGCTCCTCTGATATCAGGATGGTGGGGGCACGCACCTGTGTTGCCTTGCCCTTCGCCGTCGTCGTGGTGGGTACGACCTGTATCACCACCCCTTACCTTCGTGGTCACCATCACCATGCATTCGGACACACCATCCATGCCCTCTTCGTCATCTTCGTGGTGAGAGGTGGGGGAATGCGTCTACTCGCCCGTGGTCGCGCCGACTCGTCCTCATTGGTCACGTGGTTTCGTTGATCCAAGACCACGACGCGTCCGTACCGTCTACAGAGTGCTCATCGATCATTCCTGTCAAAAACAGGTTGGATTTGGCAGCCAGGCAGCGCATTCCCCATCCGCACCGCCATCTCGATGATATGACGGCTCGGCGACACATCCATGCAGGATACCGTGGCGATGTGCGAGGGGGTGCAACGGTCGACTCGAGGGCACGTGGGAAACAAAGAGGACGTACACGGTAGGGCGGGCTTGGAGGGCAGAGGGCGGGTGTGGAGTCAAGAGAGAAGTGGGGGGACACGAAGGTGTCCCAAGCAGAGGGTAGGCGTGGAGAAGAGGGAAGTGGGGGATACGAGGATGACTCAAGTTGGAGGGTCTTTATACCTTGCTAGCAGAGGCTGACATGCCAGAAATGCGACGTTTCCTATGACGTCAAAGAGGGGAGGACGTGGGATGCACGTGATGCGCATGTTCGGATTCCGTTCGGAGGGTGTTTTTTTTTTTTTTTTGGACAAGCGATATTATTGTGTAGCAACCGTCTAAACTAGTTCTACACAATACGCTAAACAGTCATGGAGTGACTGGTCGAGGGAAAATGCGTTTATGCACCCCGGCGGTTAGGCAGGGAGTGTGGGACTCAGGCTATGTATAGTCCACTACGAGTGGGGGGGTAGCCTAATACCCACTAAAACCTCAGGTCGGGTTACCCAGTCAGGAGGGAGGTTGGGTTGGTTCGTTAGAAGTGACGACCATGTGAGGGTGACCTGTTTCCTCAGGTGCGGTCGTGAAGGGTCCTGGGCTCTCCATCGGTCCAAGGAGAGGTGGGAGTTTATGCGCGAGAGCCATCGTGTGATTATTTGGGGGGGGTTGAGGGGGCGATCACCAATGACGCGTTCACAGCGCAGCGACCAGATCAAATGGGCTGATTCTGAGATGATGATGCGCATTAGTCGTGCGGTGGCCCGTTGGCGGGCAGACGGCCAGGTGTCTGGGGTGGGGGAGGAGATTGCACCACAGCCTAGGACCAAGCCAAGGGAGGGTGCCGGGAGGGTGGGGCATATTTCATGTATTATTTTCCATATTGTTGTTCGTTCATGGCTTTCGCATGTAGTGAGGATATGGTCTGGTGATTCTATGAGGTCGGGGCATAGTGAGCAGTATGCGCGCTCACGGTATTGGTTAATGTTCAACCAGTAAGGGCCGACTCGGAGGGAGTTGTGGAGTGCACGGTAGAGAAAGGTTTGTATTGGTCGTCGTATATCTGGATTACAGGTGCTACGCCATAGGGACGCGTCTGTCTCAAGTGCGCCTGTGATGTCATGGATTGCTCCCCTTGCTAGCTCCAAAGTCTGGCGTGATGGTCCGTTAAGCGGGGGGTATATATGTGCTTGGACTAGCCGGTATGCTATCGCTTGTGTTATTTTAGACAGTTTTGCTCCCGTTGTCATAAAGTGGGGAGGGGTTGTCAGGTCAAGCACATTGGGGATGTTCGCGCGCACACCATCGTTTGCTAGTCTGTCTGCCTCTTCATTTCCTTGTGTACCTGCGTGTGCTTTGGTCCATTTGAAGGAGGTGGGGGCGGCTCGTCGACGCAGGTGGTACGCTATGGCTTGTAGCCAGGGTCTGTTGGGTGACAGGATCCATCCTTGGTCTTCCCAGGTTGACAGGTGTTGTGTGATGCCATCAATAATGTATCTCGAGTCGGTAATGCAGGTAATCGGGGTCAGAGGGTTGACGGTTTGTAGCGCTGCCAGAACAGCGGCGAGCTCTCCTACTTGGTTGGATTGGAGGGGGCCAGGTATACGGATCGCTTTATTTTCTGGGTGATTTTCGCCGAACCAGATGCCTGCGCCGCAGGTAGTGTTGAGTTTTCCATTGTTTTGGCAGGATCCATCTGTATACACTATGACTGGTGGTATCGGTAGGCCTCCTGTAAGTTTGGGCAGTCTGAAGGCTGGGGTGTCTGTGTTGAGCAAGGCCTGGTCAGCAAATATGCGAAAGCCATCCTCGAGTCGGTGTCAGAGGGTAATGGATGGGTCAAATAGTATTTCGTCACCTTTCGGGATAATTGCTCAGCGATTTTTTTCTTGCCTTCGGTGGGTCAGGGTCAAATTATCTTTTGGTGGCCGCGTATGTGGGTCGAATTTCAGGTCCATAATTCCAACGATTTCTCGGGCGAGGGTCGCGCAACGGTGGGGGTTTTTGCAGTTCCTATGT
>JBBPTV010001083.1:0-12196 GCA_038094275.1 Tubosaeta brunneosetosa | reverse complement strand
ACACACCTGCCGCTTGTCCATCGTTCGTAGGCTGATAACAATCTACGCTCGAGTGAGCCTTTTCTGCCTCCATGTGTACTATGGTGACCACTCACGTTTCGTCTCGTAGATGTAGTCCTTGTCTTCGTACCGGTAATCTTCTGGTAGTGGTTGTGGGTCTGTGAAGCGTTCGGGCGGCAGGGCATAGGGTACCTCTATCAATCAATTCACTGAAGCTGAGGCTTACTCGCCTTTCTACAATGCACATCCACGTACCTAGAAACACAGCGGCCCCGTTGGTTGTTCGACCCCCTCTAATGGGCCCGTACCTGGTTTCGACGACGACATTGACACCTCGTTGCAAGTCACAGGGAATGTGGGGGTCTGACATCGTGACAAGTTGCAGATGATCGATAAGGCTGCGGAGCTCCGCAGGGCATCTTGCTTCTACTACTTACTTCAGCAAATCGTACGGCCTGGGATGTCCCGGAGGACGGCATTCTGGAATTAGGGTGTATTGCTCAAAGTTATCATGACAAACCCTGAGAGAAACAACCGGACCACACTATGACATATCCTCTCATAGCGTATCGTGTAGCATTGGTCGTCGATTCAAGTTCATGGATGATCGATCAACGACGGTTTCGGCTTTGGCCAGAACCTGGTGCGTGTGCAACGTCCCTGGCACCTTGCATCTTCAACTCGTTTTCATCCAATCCCGCTTCTGCTAAAATCTTTTCCACCTCATCCAATATTGGCTTATATTCCGCTATATTTACAGGACGCAATTGAGTGAATGATCCAAACACTCAACCCGGCCGGCTTACCATATCGTGTCTCCGCCAACCCAAATCCGTCACGTCGTAATTGCTTTCCCCGACTATCGTTCGTGTGATCCTGATGGGCTTTTTGCGCCCAGTATTCACCTATGCCCATGGATTAGGCTCGCTTCGTTAGGAGGCGTCCACGGGTGACATACGTGAGCGGGAATAGAACGTAGCCAGTGTTTCTCCCGGTGCAGGGATACCTAGCGCATCTTCAGGGGAACACGCCGGATCCTTTGCGGAGGCATCCATAAACACTGTTGCTCTGGCGCGTAGGTCGTCCTAACGTAACACAAGTAAATCACGGTCATGGAGAGGATGACCCTCGGCCTACCTCTGGTCCGGGATTTGTTCCTTCGGCTTCCACTTGTCCTTCTGACTCCTCTTCGCTCTCTTCCGCCTCTTGTTTCTTTCCTTTGCTCTCCTTTTCTTTCCCCTTTCCTTTGCCTTTCGACTTCTTTTGTGTTTCGTCTTCCTCTGATTCTTCTTCACTGTCCCCATCTTCTTCACTGTCTTCCCCTTCGCTACCCCCGCTGCCATCACTGCTTTCCTCAGCCTCGGTCGGAATCACGATTCCGCTTGGCTTGAGACATGTGAAGCGGTCCAATTTGTCAAGTTGGAGCATGTAAAAGTCGTCCAAGGTGTACTCGCGTGTGCCTAGTTCGAAGATACCACCATAACTAAATTGCGAGTGTGAGGATCGGAACGGGGACGGGACAAGATAGATAATACGGACATGTATAATGTATTGCGCAGCACTGCGAGCATAGCGTTGTAGCGTGGCATCGGCCTAGTCAGGTTGGGGTCGTCTGGGTCGACTTCATCGTCGCGTGTTGACTCTGGAACAGGTCGCGCCACCGCCACCGATTGAGTCTGCAATCAAGGGTGAGACACCTAGCACGAATGCACGGTCCCGGACTCGCCTGTCCTTCCCCTTCGTCTTCTCCGGGTTCCTCCTCCTCATCTTCATCGAGGTGTTGTATGATCAAAATTGCGCCTTCCTGCTTTACCTGTTTCTTCTTTCCGGCACCTCCCTTCTTTTTCTGTTTTTTGAGGTGCATGACGAGCCATCGGCCTTGGCCGCTCAACTGATATCCATACCTGGCAACGAAAGCGCATCACTTTTGTCGTCTCACCAACCCAACAATGGCTCACAAGTCATTCCAAAAAACGCTCTCTAATCCCTCTTCTCCCCGTTCTTCATCTGTGACCCCTCCAAACATCACCCCCGTGCCCTTGGAAGACCAGAGCGCCATCGTGCACCCCGCTCGCGGTGTCGGTATGTGCGTCGACGATACTGTCTTACGTTTTTCCCACTTCAACGAGAGTGGTATCTGAAGGGCCGGATCGAGGGTCATTCTAGATCCATTGTCGGTATAGCTATGCATGACGTTAACTGAGACATACTTGAGGAACCAAATGTCATCGAGGATGACGCCAACTGGCCGTTTCCCCTTTGTGTATTCCTTACAGTAACCACCTAGAAGAGAGGGTTCAGGTCGGTGCTCATGTGCTAGAGGATGGAACAGGCGGACCATATAGGACAATGCCATCTGGGGTTGGTAAAAAGGAGAACCCGCTGCGAGGACTGGTCATACACCTATCAGCAGGATGAGATCTCGACGCTGGAAGGCTACGTACGGCGGCTTTCGTTCCGATTCCTTGAACTCGATTTGACGCCACTTGTACTCTTGAGTATCGAATATCCAGGTATCGTTGAGGTACTGGGCTGTGACGGATGTTCGTAAGCGAGATTCATACAAGCATTTCATGGCACCCACTTCGATACCCAGGGTCGTAAAATCCGCCAAACAAGACGATATAGTGCTTCCACATGGCCATCCTATTCGTGTCAAATCCAAAGATGAATGATACGGAGCGTCATGAATTTCAATTCCCAATTACCTATGCCCTGAGCGTGCGCTTGGTCGCACCTTGGTCTCAATCCTTTCCCAAGCATGCGTCGGGATATCAAAAATCCAAAAATCACGATAGTGGTGGAAGCTATTTTGATGCAAGGAAGAGTACTCGCCACCTATACTATGTGGAAACGTGATAATTCAAATCAGGGAAGTGGACCGCACCAAAAAGATAAAGTTTGCCACCGCCTGCAGGAGATGCAACGACACCGTGGGCCGAACGGGGACCGGGGCACGTTTGGGAAATAAACTTTCGCCATTCGTCCTGTGATGACGAGCAATGCTCGAAATGTGAACCACGTTGTTCTAGTCAAGAACGCACTTTGTCTGGAGAATAGCGAAACACGTCGTTATAAAAATACTGCGGGGGAGTGTGACGGACATCACAAAAATTGACGGATGCTACGCACAGCTTTCCCATCTTCGCTAAAGTACTCGCCTCCAATGCACCAAAGATGGTTTCCGTTCGGACAGGCGGTCAGCGTCGCATTAGCACGTCTGCTTGGAGGTCCCTCCGCGAGCTCTTCCGTAACCGTATGTGCAGCCTCCCACTCTTGCCTTAACTACTGGAAACACAAATGGTGGTCAGAAACGGAGATAAAATGAAGCATTCGGACTAGAGAGCACCTTTTCGAGGATATCTTCGAGGTCTTCGTCGTCCCGATCATCCTTGTTTTGTTGGGATTTCGTGGCTTTTTTCTTCTCTTTACGTGCAGTTTTCTCAGCGGCCTTGGCTCTCTTTTGAGCCTTTGTAGTTGCCTTCTTCGTAGCAGGTTTGTCTTTACCCATCGGGTGGATGATATGGTCAGATCGATAACAATCAAGTATTAGCACAGCCACTTGAAACTCGAAAATGGAACAGCAACACGGAATAAATTAGCTCGCAGTCCATGAGAAAGTAGGTGAGTTTGTACGATACCCTGGACGCCTAGGTCACTGTACGCTTCCGGGAACGCTCCACCTCCATCTCGGTCTCCATCTCCCTTGCGGCTGCCTCTGCCCATTCGCCCAGTCCACCCTTGTCGAACGCTTCCGCGAGTCGTTGTTGGGCAGCCTCGTGGTCGACAGTAGTCCGTGGGGAAGGTGACCAAGCAGCGAGGAGTACAGGGTCCCCAGGGACGGAATCCCGAGAGGTCGGGCGGCGATATATTTTGGCTGTCAGGAGTGGCATAGATTGTGATACCCATGTGCGCATGTGTGTAGCAAACTCTGTCGTCTGTGGATCTTAGTCAAGATGTATAGAAGAGTTGGTTCGAGTGACATGCTCACGTCGTGGACGTTCAAGTAGGCCATCACGCCTACGACAGAGGCGGTTGCTGTCGACATGGCGATAGCAGTGGCAATGGCAAAGGCCTTGAAAGTGTACAACGGCGCATTGAAGTCGTCTTTCTCGTTCACGTGCACACTTGGGGGAAGGCGCAGACGTAGACGAGGCGGCAAGTTACTGGCACGTCGAGGCGGAGGTGCAGTTGACAGAAACCTGCGAAACATGACAACGTCAAACAATTGGCTTTGTTTACAGATGACCACCACTACGATGAGCTCAATCCCCAACGAGCTTTGGATAAGCGTCTTTGAAGAACTCGATTCTCCCAGAGACCTCGCCAACGTCGTATCCACCAGCAAGCGTTTCAGGTCGCTCGGAACGAGAGTCCTGTACAGACACATCGTCTGGTTGGACCCGCTCAGATTCGTTAGAAACCACCTCTTTCTACAGCACAACTCTCACCTATGGACCCTCACCCGCGCGCTCACTCTCGGAATATCCACGGCGACTCCACATCTAGACCGCGTTGAACAGCTCAGTCGTGCCAGGGCCATCGTGAACCTCGCAGGTGACGTCTCTTTCATCCCCAGACCCAATCGCGCCCATGAAGCGCGCATCCTCGATGAAATTGGCATAGCCAACCCAGTCGATCTTCTCGCTGCAGAAAACCTCACAGATGCCATGTACAACCGTGCCCAGTCCTTTACGAACCTCCGAGACCTCACTTTCAACAGCATGGTCCTCCCCGATTCCTTCTATGACTTTGTGCACCACTTCCCTGCGCTCGACAAGCTTGCTATCGAGAATTGCACTGCTCCCCTCCGCCCTCAAGCTACCCACATGCACCCCCGTGACCTTCCCATCACTGAGCTTACCATCGTTGGTATACGTGGCCGCCGTGATCCCCGTGAACTCCGCGCATTCAGCGAGGGTCAACAACTCCGTCTCATCCGCTTCGATTCCTCATGCTTCATCTACAGACACTTTTCGGAGGCTCCCCCCAACCTGCCACAGAACAACTTGCACCAGGGGTTCGTCGCAACGTTGCCCCAATTCATTGCTCTCGCTACTTTGCCCACACCACCAGTGCCTCAGCCCACAATCCCTCTTCATCAGGCGCCAGTGCCCTCTCCCCATCTCCATACTATTGACGTCAAATTTCCCACTCAAAAATCGTGGCAGTCATACGTCTCGGAACCGCATGACCAATTTATCAATCCGTTTACTGAATTCCTAATCATGTGCCCTAGTATCACCAACTTGCGCATCAGAAACCATCTTCCTTGGCTCCGTTTACCCGACACCGCTCTCCCGAACCTTACCCATTACCAAGGGCCGTTGACGACCATCAAGTCCGTTGTTTTCGGGCGGCGTCCGATCAAACACCTCACTATTCGAGATCCCACGGGGAGCTTCGCCGCCTTGGAGAAGGCTTTTAAGGAGGTTGAGGCGAGCGGCGGCGGCACCGATCTCGAGACACTCTCCGTGTTCATCGGCTGGTGGGATAATGAGATTCTCTATGCCGTCCGTCACCATTTCAATGATCTCAAGCGACTAGAGATCATGTACAGAGACGGGCACCCATCCGAGGTGCGTTTTGTCATTCGTCCGCCGTAGTTTTGCTCTAAGCTGGCACTTATATATGTAGGAAATGGTGTTGGGCATGGGTGCTCATTTCTTCGGACCGATGCCCCGCTTGTGGTCTGTGCGTGTATTCAAAGTCACATCCCCAGGCGTAGACACCCCTGGTACAAACACTGATGCCCTTAGGTCTCGATACAGTATAATTGTGGAGGATGAGGAAAGCGAGACCGAGGATACCGAGCTTGAGGAAACCAAGTTCGCGGCACCTTCATCTTCGTCGCATGTGACGACGGCAGGCCCTGAGGACTCGGAAGAAATGGCTCTGAAGGAGCTCATTCAGGCGTGGAATCGCTATTGCCCAGTGTTGAGGGAAGTACAGCTCAAGGCAGGCTATGTGTGGCGGAGAGCCGATGCGGATGACGTCTGGACACGGCGCCCGGCCAAGGTGAGCCGCACACGGGATGAGGAAGAATTTTGATATCTGTTGTTGTATTTACCTATGCTTTTTTGTATACTTGTACTGTACTTACTGACCGGATCTGACTGACAAACCAAATTTGTATCTCTCGTTCAGTCCAAGTACGGGGCGCGTCGATCGTCGCCGCTCACCTATGGAATGCAAAAATTGTGAGCTCAGACAGCGCCAGTTTTACTGCGAGCACTGTCTGCGGAGCCAGTAAGTGAGTGCGACGTGATCGAGTTCCCCAATCACCTTCCCCGAAACAGTCTACGCGACATTCGCTTGCAGACGCAACGCTTCGGAAAGGATCGCGATGAGCAAGTTGCCAAGGCCACGCGGGCCCTCCAGGGTATCGAGGGTGCGAGGATGACCAGGGCGGGAGTGGCAAGCTGTCAAAAACGGGTCGAAGAGCTCACAGAGGGCTTGGCGAGGCTGAAGCGGGACAACGATGCCAGTGCGTCTCCAACTTTCACCTCTCAGGTCGTGTGTTTTACTTCCTGCCCTTGAAGAACGCGAGCGGTTGCGGCAGCTGCGCGAGTCACTTGCAGCGCGTCGGCGGACTCTCTCTGCTGTGCGTCTCGTACCTGCGTCCCCATTGGACGGCTTGGTTGCAAGAGAAACGCAAGAACTACTTGCGCTCTCGGCGGCGCTCGCGCGTGCGCGTTCGGGGCTCGTGCAGGAACTCGTCGAAGTCTTTCACGTCGTCGAGGTGGGCGGGCGGCCTCCAATCGGAGGGAAGGCGGGTACCAAGGGCGAATGGACTATTGGAGATCTCATCCTCCCTGTTCCGGGCGACATTCGGCGTGCGTGTTTGCTTCGTCTGGGCCTTGTCGTCCTCACCATGCGCTACAGGTTATCCGCCTGATCACATCAACGCCGTCATCACGCATACCATCCACTTCCTCGGGCTGCTGACGTTCTATCTAGGTGTCAAGCTTCCTTTCGAGACAGAGTGGAGCGGGAAAAAGTTTGGGGTCGGACAACCATGGATCGGGGCTGGCAAAGGTGGAGAATCCGGTAGCTGGGCCAAGTATGTTTCTTTTTCCTTCCTGCGCGCAAAAAAATAGATGTGTAATCTAGGTGGTCGACGAAGCATCCGTTGCATCTCACGGCTGCATCTTTGTCTTCGTCACCTTCGTCGCCGCAAATCCCACTCCCAACGTCGGCGCCGCTTGAAGCATCTACAGCATCGACTTCGACTACGCTTGCACCGCCTATAGAAGCAAAGGCATCATTTACGACAGCATTTGCGATGCTGTTGTACAACGTGTGTTACCTTGGCCATACCCAGAGTGTCGAGATACCCCTCTCACAAGCGGGCGATGCACTCGGAAACTTGTGGGCCGTGTGTTGCAGCGGAGAGCTCGGGCGGTGTGTGAACCCTTTTTGACTCTCATTTTGTCGCTTCAACTTGTGTCGAGGCGTTCGCACGAAACAACGCCGCATTTACCACCACCGACGCCGCCTACATTTCCCCTTGATTTTGCACAAGTTTTACAAGCGACGACGGCGAGTCCGGCGCGGGGCAGGCGGCGGGCTGCTGTAGTCAAGGCGGGTGAGGTGCGGGATACCAATGGAGCAGGGTTTTTGCCAGGTGTACGCTCTCCAATACGGCGATTGCCAGAGCAAATTGCAGAGGAGGAAGGGTGGGAAGTGGTGGACGACAATGCAGGTGACGGTGGGCTCGGATGACCCGGATTCTTTGATTGATACACAAGTCAGGACGAGTACACGCCTAGCTACACACAAACGCGGTTGAATGGAGTCCATGTGAATTCACCTCCGACGGGCAGCACGCTAATTTTGAGGTTATGTAACGTCATACTTAGCAGCGCCTCATGATGTTCTGTCGTCGTCGACCCCGCCGTCTGGCTGGCTTTTCGCTCTTTAGCATACGAGCGACTCGCACCACTTCCACCGCTGTTGGGGATCGAGCCGTCGTGTCCGCCTCGCAAGCTGCAGGTGATACCCAGGACTCCATCTTTACCACCCCGGAATCACCCTGGGATCACGTTTTTACTAACGTCGAGCCGCCTGTTCCCACCCAACGACGTCGTCCGCGCCTCACCACGAGCGGTGATTCCGAGAACCTTTCCAGACGCAAGCGCCGCCATGGCGGAAACAATGTCCAGGACCAAAGCCCACTCGAAGCCAAACCGTTTTTGCAGCGCAGGTCTATCGTGAGAAGCCGTGCGTCGCTCACCGCGCGCGAGATGAGCGTGTTCGACGACATGTTTGACCTGATATTCAATGCGGTGTCGGGAAAGGGTGGAAAAGTAGCTTCTCCTGCCTCGTCTGCGACTCCACATGCGCCGCCGTTTTCTGGCCAGACGCCTGGTATCGGTCGTGCAGGCGAGCCCCTTGGCGACCTCTTTCGCACCCTCCGACGTCACACGTCGCGCGTACGATGGACTACCGCTATCGACGAAGAACTCGATCGAAAAAAGGAAACGATGGAGCTTTTCAACACGGATCACGAACTACTCCGATGGGTCACGCTCGAGCTTTTCGGGGAGGCGCAACGATGGGACGAGGAAGCGAAGAAGGCGATAGCCTCCTCGAACAAGGCGGGTAGCAGCAAGACGGGTGCTTCGGGTGCTACTGCGATGTCACAGATGCCGACCAACCCATCCACAGAACATCCCATCAACCATTCCATCTATCCCCACCTTATTGCTCACGCGATGCGTATTTTCCGGACGACTTACTCAAATCCATCACTTTCCCTCGCTATCTTTCATCATGCCGCACGAGTATCCATACCCTCTTACGTCTTCGGGTGTACAGCGCCGGCCTACAACGAACTCATTGAAGCCAAATGGGAAGGGTGGGGAGATTTGGGAGGGGTATGTAATGCGCTCGAAGAGATGAGAGCGAATGGGGTCAAGATTGACGGGAGGACGCGTATCGTGGTGGAAACGGTGAGAAGAGAAGTTGGAGAGGCGCGCCCGGTAGAATCGAGGAGGCTTGAAGGGGACAAAGAGGGCGGTGTGGACGGGCAGACGCATTCGGGCGATTCGAACGTCAACCCGCTCGCAAGAAGGGTTTGGAGAACGCTGGGAGAAGCAGAGGTGATGAAACTGCTTCGCACGATAGAGAAACTTACGCTTCGCGATCGGTCTCGTAAGTCGGCATCGAGTCCGCATGAAGAGTTGTGGAAGAGCACGGCGTTGCAGACCGGTAGAGATGATGGATGGAGCTTTGATAGATGGGATCAGGAAAAGACACGGAAGGCCAAAGCAAGGTCAACTCAGCGGGATGGGGATGCCTTTCGTTGCTAGCTGATGATGTAGTATCACTTACATCCTGTATGTAGATGCTATAGTCATCACTGGCACTGGTTGTAATTCATGTGATGATGTTGATGCCTTGGATACCTGTGAGGGGGGTTTCCTCTGTTGCATATATATTGCCTCTGAGGAGGGGTTCCCTTAGAGTCCAAACTGAGGTATGTGGTTATTGCAGGCTAGCCTTCAATTGTGAGCATCACAATATCCTCCTGAGCACTTGATACACTACCTCGTGAGGTTCATGATTAGCTCCCTCTTATATTTATGACGTGTCAAATCTGTCTTACAGCGCTGTGCGAAACTAATGGGAATCGCGCACCTTTCTTCTTGTGTGGCTGTGTGACCAAAAAGGCAATCCCCTGCAGAGCTGGACACCGACGTTTGGCCCATGGGCCGCAATCATCCCTTTATTGCAAAATATGCTGACGTGGTTATTCCCGCCCAACGCCCGCCATGGTGTCGCCCTCTTCGACACCTGTTCGCATTTCGCAACCCCAACGCTATTACTCACTACGTACCAACTGCAATAGTGACCACGACTCATCTATGTGACCTCGTTCCCGCCACCTGCCTGCTCCGCTCATTTCCCGCTCACCATGATTTTGTCGCCCCCTGCGTTGTCAATTGGGTTGTTCTCATTGGCCTTGTTGCTGTCCCCTCGTTCTTTTACCCCTGCTGTTTTTGTGGTCGTGGTAGAGGGCACGTCATACCATTGTGTCGCCCTTTGTGTTTGCCGCCGTGATGGCGGGTTGTTATGCCCCCTCGTTGTTCCCATGCACTGGTCAACGCGCTGCGGCTACATCGCCATCTCCGTCTTGGTTGTGGCAATGGTGCACTGTTTTGTCGGGGTATGTCGTTTGGTTGCCTTTGTGTTGTTGTGGGTCAGCGCATAGGCCTCGGGGTTCCAGGTGCCAGCGGGCGGGTCCTAGATTGAATGGATGGGCAAGCTCACCGTCAAGTGCGCATACAGGTACCTGGACTGGGCCTCTCTCGTCATGATCTTGATCCCCTTGTCATTGTGTGGCGGTTGTGTCGGTGGGAGGTACGTCCTCATGTAGCTTATGCCAGCTTCGTTGTTGCACAGGGGTGGCCTGGTCTGCGCCGTGCACACTGTCAAATGCGCACACAGGTGAGCTTGAACTGGGCCCTTGTCGTCGTCGTGTTCCTGCTCGCTCTCCTCCTCTTCATCGCGTGGTGTTGGTGTTGGTGCGCCATTGTGTAGCCTTCGCCAGCCTCGTGGTTGCGTGGTGGTGGCCCGTAGTGATGCCACGGCCTGGCCCAGCTCAAAAGCCCCGGCTTGGGCTCAGCTTTAGGGGCTAGCGTCTAGTCTTCTTCCATTCTATCCTCTGGGTTACTTCCTCCTTGTCCTTCCCTTCTGGCTTGCTCCACAATTTCCCTCAAAAATGCGCCAACCCCCGTTCCTGCGCTTTCCGGTAACCCAAGGCTCCTGACGAAACTCCCCAACGCGCCGGTTCTAAGTGCCCTGTCGAGCTGGGCGACTGACGCGCGAAATGGGGGCGAGTTTATGGTGCGCTGAAGATTTTCGGTAAGCTGGGCTGTTTGCTCGGGTGTCAACGGCGCATCGCCAGTGGGCAACAAGTCTGGAGGAAGATGAGGGAAGAGTGACGACAGGAGCTCAGGATGCGAGGTGAGAAGTGGAAGGAGATTGGATGGTGTTAGGGCATCTGTGAGGGAGAGCTCATCGTCTGGCGCAACAGCGAGCGGAAGTCATGGAATGGAGAGATGGCGCGACGGACCTGGATTGGGGCCAGTGTTGGCACCCATGGAGGTAACGAGCGCTCGCAGACGCGCCACTTGTTCTGGCGTCAGCCCTGCAGGGAGACTGCCAGATCTACCAAAAATGTCAGATCGCCTGAGCGGAATAATGAGAGAAACAAAATACAGGGTGCGGATGCCTGTGAGGAGGACGCGCCCGAAGTGGACGCCTGAGGTTCACCCGTTCTCGAGTCCCACACAGGAATGATATTTGGATCTGCAAGTAACCGATTGAGATTGTGAACGAACTCGTCGTCCCGGCGAGACGATGCATCCTAAAGATCGTATCAGGACTGAAAGGCAGTTCAGACGGTGATCTGCACCTCCGGAACGGAGAAACCCAACCACACCAACACCGCCAGCGGACCACGAGCGTACGGGAAGGGGGTGCAAGGTCCATGCGACTCCAATGCGCACGGGCTATATTTGTGCGAGGACAACGACGACAAGGACTGCGTACCATCGGTTTGCACACGTGGCCGACCCGGTTGCAGGCAGCGCAGGAGGCAACGAGGCTCGATCGTGCACCCGAGTGGGATTGGAGCAGACACCCAGTGGTCGACCTGGACAGACGGAGCGTCCAAGTCTGAGTGCCAAGGCAATGGAACGGTGACAATCCGAGAAAGATCCCTGCAAAAATGCGCTACAGCCGCTGCCCGTGGCTCCCGCCAGTTCATTTCGCTACGCCTTGTTGAGGCTACAGCTAGTGAAGGGCAGTCATCCGGTTTTATAGACTTTCTTGAAAGCACAAAGTCGTGGAATTGGCCTTTCCAAACATCCGAGTGTCCGAGTGTCCGAGTCACATGCCAGATAACTCACCTGACCTCGGCAACGTTCAGGCGGAGATTTAACTCCATTCAAGCCGCCGCGTGTGGCTCCCGCCTCCCGCCCGTTTCCCGCGCCCCTACCGGAGCCTCATCGGGGAATTGTGCACCCAGGGGCTGCACCGGCGTGTCGTGCCGAGACGACCGGCAGGGGACACAACGGCGCATGGTGCGCTCACCACCCACGACACGACGAGGAAGGCGAGGGGAGCGCAACGGCGTTCCTACCACCAACCAAGGCGACGGTGGCGCAAGTCACTGGCATGCGGCACG
>JBBPTV010001082.1:0-12220 GCA_038094275.1 Tubosaeta brunneosetosa | reverse complement strand
TTCTAGGTGATATTCTGACTAAAGTACAACATAGTACACTACAGAATATTTATACTACGGAGTTGCATAGGAATTGACTACGGATGATTAAGACGGAACGTTGAATGACTAAGATACTGAGTAAGACAGATGAATAGATAAGCGGAGCCAGAGCTGTGCACTGGGTATACGAATGACCGGAGTGGTGCGCAGTTTGGTTACATAAGCGGTGTAGGAGCCTTCAGCTCTCTATGTTTGTAGGGCACGTTCTACAGGTATTCTAGGTATTGTCCATCTGTCGTTCAAGACCTCCATCGTGTCCCGTGTCCATCCGCGTCGATCCAAGTCCAGTCCGGTTCGGATTGCTGGTATCCGGTTAGTCCGCATAGTCCGGTTGATAGGTATCCGGGTTGGACACTTTTCATTTGTCCCTTTTCGTTCGTTATTGGTTCTCGCCTTCTTAGATCTTGTTGTTCCAACCACACGTATCTCTTCTGCTTCGTTTTTGGTGGGTTGTCTTGGGATTTGCGGCTGTAGAAAGGTATTCTTCCTTAGATCTTCTTGCTTCGAAAGTCCTGGGAAATACCTGGACTATAAAGCCTTGTACCGTGCGATTGCAATAACATCTCTCTTACTCTCAGTTTCGTTTGTTGTCTGTTCTCCTCTGGTCGTCGTCGTCGTTCGAACTCTCTGTCTTCGTCTATCCGGTTTCCGTTGGACCGGATTCGTTGTTCTCTGCTTGTTTCAATCCGGTTTTCACATCGGATCACTTTCTCTTTGTGCTAGGTGTCGTCTAGCTACCCCTTCTCATCACAGTACCTACATACGAACCCCTTGGGACGAGCCTAGCTCGCACCACCCTTTTTCTATCGGTCTCCTCTGCCTACAACAGGGTCTCCCTGGACGTGACAGTGGTACCACCTACCCATCCTTCTTCTTTACAGCAGATCTATACTAAATGAGGTGATGTCACATGGTCCGGAAGTCAGGTGATGCGTATCTGAGGAGATCACACTGGAGATGGTCTGGAGTTAGACCAGAGTTGACAGGAGTTGGACGGCATATGACAATATGTTCTAAAGTCACGTGATCTGCATAAGGAAAATCATAGGGGCAAAAGTACACCGCGTAACACTACCCCCCGTCTAGGGATCGACTTCCAGGCGATCAAAGGGTTCAATGCGTGGAGTGGTGTAATTTTCATAAGGGATAAATAAAGCGTTGAATGCCAAATGAGATAAGCGGATTTTTCTAGGGGCAGAAGGATTCAATTTGTGGAAATCATTAATAGCCTCCTGGGCTGTCGGTAGGAGGTGTCCTTCAGGTTCCCAAGTCCATCCAGTCTCATCATATCCCTTCCAATGGATGAGATATTCAAGGCGCTTTCCCTTAAAACATGAATCTTTAACAGATTTGACTTTGTATAGGTTATCCCTATCTTCAGTAACCTGTACTGGACCAGGAGCAACCACAGGTTGTCCAGGTATCCGTTCCTTATACAGTTTAACATGAGAAATATTAACAACATCATGGATTTTCATGGATCTAGGCAGACGCAAGCGTACTGCATTCAGGCCAACGAGTTCCATGACTTCGTAAGGTCCGATCCATCTTTCCGTTAATTTCTGTGATGCTCATGTGAGCCATAGATTCTCTGTAGAAAGCCACACTTTATCCCCAATAACGTATTGTGGGGCTTCTTTTCTATGTTTATCCGCTTGGAGTTTCATTCTCTCTTGGGATTGTTTTAAGTTATCTTTTACTTCTTTTAAAGTAGACTTCATAGAATCCGTAAAATCTGAGGCAGCTGGTGCCTTAGATATGCGTTGTTCAAAGCCCATTCTTGGTGCATATGAACGAGTCACTTCAAAAGGGGTTTTGTTTGTAGAAGCCTGCTTCTTCGAATTATATGAGAATTGAGTGATTGGCAACCAGTCCAACCATTCTTCCTGCTTCTTAGAACAAAATATTCTTAAATACTGCTGTAAATCTCTATTCATGCATTCCGTTTGACCATCAGTCTGTGGATGATAAGCCGTAGATAAACGTTGTGCAATTCCCAAGCGCTTGCAGACATCTGTCATGACTTGGCTTGCAAATTGTGGACCGCGATCTGATACAATAGATCGGGGCAAACCGTGATTTTTCCAAACATAATTTAGATAGAGTTTGGCCGTATCCAGGGCCGTTGCAGTCTTGCTGCATGGGGCAAAGACAACTTCTTTTGAAAATCAATCAACAATGACTAAGATGGAATCATAGCCAGATGATAATGGGAGATCTGTGATAAAATCAACAGATACGTCAACCCATGGTCCATCAGGAATCGATAAAGGTTTTAATAAACCAAGCACTGCCTGATTCGTTCCTTTCATCCGAGCGCATCTATCACATCAGGAAACGTAATCTGAAACAAAAGATGTGACACCTGGCCACCAATATGACCGTGTGACAAGATCTAAAGTCTTGTCTATTCCCGGATGTCCAGCAACTGGGGAATCGTGACTGTGACATAATATTGTCATTCGTAGCTCTGCATTATCAGGCACAAACAACCTTCCTTTTTCGTTGTATAGGAAACCATCGCATTCCTCGCAGATGTTCCTTTCCTTACATAACCATATGATGTCGGTTTCTTTCAACAGTAGAAGTTCATTAAATATTTGAGTTCATATGGTGTCCCCTTCATCTTGGATTGTAACCATTGATGTGGTTTGTATCTGCTCTGGGGCTATCATCGTCACTCCCTTATTATCATCTTCTATGCCTACAGCGTGATCTTCTCGTCTAGAGAGAGCATCTGCTTTGACATTTGAAGCTCCAGGCTTATACACGAAGAGATAATTGAACCGTGTTAAATATTGTGCCCATTGCGCTTGGCGACGATTCAGATCTTGGGCCTTCATAAAGTATTGCAAATTTGTGTGATCGTTCCAGATCTCAAACTGATCTCTAGCACCTTCCAGGTAGTGTCTCCAGATCTCAAGTGCACGTATGATGCTCAGCATCTCTTTGTCAGCAATGGGGTAATTTCTTTCTTGAGGAGACATGCTATGAGAAGAGAAGGCTACAGGGTGCCATTTGTCATCTTTGAGTATAGAGAGCACTGCTCCCGTTGCGTAATCTGAAGCGTCCGTCTCTAATCTAAACTTGCAATCTATATCCGGATATGCCAAGATAGGGGCCGTTGTAAACTTTGTCTTTAATAGATCAAAAGCAGCTTGCTGCTCTTCTTTCCACTGGAAAGTTTGATCCTTCTTTAATAAATCATTAAGGGGTCATGTGACTTGCGCATAATCTTTAATAAAGCAGCAATAGAAGTTTGCAAGACCTAGGAAACTTCGGACTCCCTTTTGGTTCTTCAGCTCTGGCCATTCCAGAATAGCAGAAACCTTCTTTTCATCCATCTTGATTCCATTAGCTCCAACTATCATCCCTAAATATTCTACTTCCGTTTTGTAAAAGTGACATTTTTCTGGCTTTATAAATAAATTGTTTTCTTCTAATCTTTGTAAGACTTTCTTTACTATTTTGGCATGTTCGGCATGGTTATCTGTTTTCGTAAAGATCATAACATCATTGATGTAGACAACAACAACATCTTCCATATCTGCAAATAGTTCATTCATCATAGTTTGAAATGTTGCAGGGGAGTTGCATAATCCAAAGAACATAACAACAGGTTCATAGGAACCTTTATGCGTTACGAAGGCGGCTTTCCATTCATCGCCTTCTTTTATCCGTACATTATTGTAACCCCATCTGAGGTCCATTGTCATAAATAACTTAGCTCCTTTGAGATGATCTACGAGTTGGGATATAAGGGGAAGTAGATAATTATTTCGGATCGTGTGTTCGTTAAGATATCTGTAATCTTGTACCATGCGTTTCCGGCTGTCCTTCTTGGGTACAAAGAATACAGGTGTCATATGCCATCCAACTCCTGTCAACTCCGGTCTAACTCCAGACCATCTCCAGTGCAATCTCCTCAGATATGCATCACCTGACTTCCAGACCATGTGACCATACCTCATTTAGTATAGATTAGCTTATGTAATGAAACTGCGCACTACTCCGGTCATCAGTATACCCGGTGCACAGCTCTGGCTCTCGTTTATCTCTTCCTCCGTATTACTCAGTATTTTAGTTATCGAACGTTCTCGATTATCAATCCGTAGTAAATCCTATGTATCTCCGTAGTATAAATATTCTGTAGTGTACAGTGTTATACTTTAGTCAGAATATCACCTAGAACACCTCCAAACTCCTGATCTCCCTAACTCCTGATCTCCTGATCTCCTGATCTCCTGATCTCCTGATCTCCTGATCTCCTGATCTCCTGATCTCCTAACTCCTGACCTCCGCTCCTAAAGGGTCCTGAACCTACACAAGGGTGCGACACATAAGTCCTGCGCCAAGACCCACCCCTCCACACCTCCGCATCTCCGCATCTCTGACCCCCTGACCCCTAATCAGGAGCAAGGAGGACCGGTTCTGACAGAGGCGCACCAAGCTATGAGGTCGGATCTAGAAAATCCTTCAGCGTCCAGAGCAGGAAGAAGGAATGTTGCCTCTGCGAGGTCGAATGGGAACAGAGGCTTGACACCGTGCACCATGAAGTATGGTGACAGTCCGGTTGATTTCAGGATCGTAATACGCTCTGCCCAGAAAACAGAGTGAGCTGTGAGAGGCCAGCGAACCTCTCCCCCCAGGGTACTTTTAACGATGGACTCCCAGACATTGAAGTGACGCCGTTTGACCACACTGTTAGCTTGCGAATTGTAAGGGGAGATCCAGATATGCTGGATACCATACCGAGCGGATAGGATATCCAACGCCTGCACAAATGGGGAACCGTTGTCAGTAACAATTTGGGCAACTGCACCCCAACGACAGAGTATGTCCTCGAAGATGAAGGATGCAATGGCAGATGCGTTCTTGGAACGCAGCATCCGCCATTCCAGATACGCTGTGAGGGCACAACAAGCTTGAATGATGAAGTGATAGCCCCCAGAATGAGGCATCACCATGGTGTCGATGTGGACCTTGTGAAACAGTCCGCCAATGACTGGAACAGTCGGAGGAATGTGGAGTTTTTGGGTTTGGCGAATCTGACACTTGTGACAGGTCTGGATGTACCACTTGACGTCGTCCACCAACATAGGCCACCAGAACTGGATTAGCAGACATGACCGGACTGAGAAGACACCTTTGTGTCCGAGGTCATCATGCGCCTCCTTAATGAGTCCGTAATGATGTTCAACAGGTGGGACGAGCTGATGACGGCCATGCGGTTCACGACGGTACAGAGATCCGTGAAGGACGAAGAAGCGGGTGGCAGAATTAACGAAGGAAGTGAAGTCGGCATCGTTGAGATCAGGTGGGTGGATGCAAGTGTCAAGGAATTGTCGAATGCAAGTGATGCAATCTTCTTTGGCGAGTGCTTTTGGAGAGCGAGGAACGACCGGATTAGAATCCGAGTCCAGATCAGCATTGAAGAAGACAGATAGGACGGGAGGGGAGTGTGGTCATCTGGAGAGGTGAGCAACATTTGAAAGGGAACAGACACGGTCATTGAGTAGGTGTGTGGAGAAAGAGTACGCGTCATCCAACCAATCCTCGAAATTGTCATCATCAACTGGATCGTCATCAGAAGGAGGACGACGCGAGAGTCCATCTGCACCGGTATGATGGGTGGCAGGGACATGGACAAGACGAAAGGTGAACAAAAGGATACCCGTGATCCAATGATTGATTGTCGTGTTTGGCTGTAGATCTGGATTGTTGATCATACCCTTGACATATTTGGCGTCCATTTTGACTGTAAAGTTAGCAATCCCAAATACGAAAATCCAGACTGATCGGAGTGCCCGGAAGAGTCCATATAGCTCGAGCTTCACCTGAGAATAGCGACTCTCAATCTCATTAAGGCTAATGGAACCAAAACGGTTGGGATAGCGTTTCCCATCATCTCCTTCCTGTGATAAGATATATCCGACCGCAATGATTGAAGTATCGACTGCAAGGATAACCTCATGTCTGGATTCGTAATCCAGGCGATGCAAAGCCGGAGAATGACAGATAGCATCCTTCAGACGCGAAAACGCAAGCTGCTGCTCCTCGCCCCACTCAAAAGGAGTGCCCTTCCATGTCAAATTGACCAAAGGACGAGCAATTGTTGCGAAATTTCGAATGAAAATGCAAAGAATGCCACACACACCTAGGAATCCACGTACTTGAGTAAGGTTCTGGCACTCGGGCCAGTCGCGGATCTTTTGGACCTTGTTCTCATGTGGGATACGACCCTTGAAGGTACACTTGTGTCCGACGATAGTCACATCCAGTGCACCGAGGACAAACTTTTTGGCAGAGACAGTCACACCAACGTTTTGTAAATGCTGAAGGATACGATGTACGACCAGGAGATGCTCCCAGATGAAGTGACAAATACCCGGATTGTCCAGAATGGTCTGATAGGACCCGTCCGGATTCTGATAATGATTAGTGACAGACTTAACAGGGAGATTGTCGATGAAAGGATAGGTATGATGAGGAATCTCGTCCTGAAGGACAAACGACATGTCCGCTTGATAGATTTGGACAGCGTTCATATACCCCATAGGCACGGTGGTGAGACGATGTGGACCCATAGGACTGTTGAAGGTGGTGAGGTCATGAGACTCCGGATGAAGAGGACGTTGGTCGTATCTGGCAAACAAGTCCATCATTCCGTATACAGCATATCAGGCGAAGGACTCAGCGAAGTGTTCGACGAAGGGAGGTGTGGATGAATCTTAGATTGTGACGGCGTTAAGGGGTTGGAGGTCATGTACGTGGTGAAGGGTTTTGCCGTCCTGCTTAAGTACGCAGAACCAGCAAGAGCGATAGGCAGCAGTGGATGGCTCGTATACTCCGGAGGCAATCCAGTCCTTGATGATTTGAATGACTTCGTTCCACATGCCAGGAGGGACGGGTATATTATGAAGGACCCAAGGAGTATGGGGGATGGTAGGAATTTTTACAGCAGGGAAATAATGTTTGTTGAGACAACCACGCTCAGTGGGAACCCAAGCGAACACCATTTCGTGATCATGGACTAACCAATGAAGGAGCTTGACTTTGTCAGGCCAGAGCCAATTTGTGGGGTCGAGATCTAGTTTGTCAGTGCATTCTTGTGTAAAACAAAGTCCAGGAACAAAATCAGGAGGACAAGAAGGTAAAGGTTTTAGTCTGGAAAGTGGATTGTCCAGAAGAGACTGGGTAATCCGGAACTCTTCATTGATAGGAGCAATAACAGATCGAACTTTTTTAGTGACTGGCTTGTAAATCAGAGAATGAGAATCAAGATCGTACGAGTAAATGGAAGCGAGAGCAGATAAAGTGTCCGGACTGAAGACGGACTGACTCGAAGACAAGAAAGGGTAGTCCAGAGAAGGAGGAATAGGTCCAATAGAAAGCAGCAGAAGACAAAGATGCGAAGTTGAAACAAACAAGGACGAGACAAAAGATTGCGAATACGAATGCAGATTGTCAAATGAAACGGATTTGTTACTGGACTCTCCCCAACTAAGAAGCAGATCATCGATGCCTAAAAACCCATCTTGAGCACGGATTGGTGACTGCTGCACTGTTTCTTTTCGCGACAACAAGGGCATCCTTCAGACCAAGGACGAGTGGGCAAGGTATACTGTTTCCCAGTATTCGGATCATGAAGTGTGATGGTCTGTGAACTGTCAGGGAAATCCTTGGTGTTAGCACTCATTAGACAATGGAAAGGACGACCAAGCAAGAGGTCGAAGTTAGAACGACCCAACACCTGAACCTGTAACTTGACTTCGCCTTGACCGAAGTCCAGTCCAAGATTCTCGAGTACACCCACAGTGGTGTCGACACTTGTATTTGCTGAAGACATGCGCATGACGTGGTCCGACCGGATTGGTAAACCAAGGTCCTCCCAGATTTGCTTAGGCATAGCGACGATCTCAGACCCGGAATCCAAAACACACATGATGGTATGACTGGTACCTCCAATCCTAGCCTCGATGGCTCAAAGAGGAAGGTTGTGGTGTGCGACAATGAGTCCGTCATCATTCTGGAGAATCCAGTCAGTGAACTCCTCGAGGGATGGTGCGGGGTCTCGACCAGCAAGCTCGTTGACATGAGCGAAGTGAGTCGAGTTCAAAGTGGTGGATACGCGTTTTACTGTGGTGAGGTCTCAGAACTGCTTCCGGAACTCTGGAGTGACTGCAAAGAGGTCCTTGACCAGAACAGGGACGCTAGCATCTAATACGTGCTCAAGGACTCGTTTGGGAGCAGAATCGTCTTCGAGAGGGAACGAGTACTTGTATTGTGAAGTGGGAATGGTGTTGGTAGTCAGAGGGGGACGAGTCAGATTGACGTTGGCCAGATTGACAACAGAAGGAGGAGCAGACTTGGATGGTCCAGCTGGAGTGGAAGCGGACTGCGTAGGACGAGCGGGAGGCGGATTGGAAGAGCGACTAGAGGATGAAGAAGCGTTTTGCAACTCAGGGGACAGGACTTCCTCAGTGACGGTAGGAGCAGGTCTCCTGCGAGGCGGTACCTGGACTCCGTCGAAGTGGACATGTTTGCCCTTGGGATCCTTGGCCTTATCTGCTTGGAAGTTAGCCCATGCTTGAGCTAAGTATGGCTGAAAATCATCGTCAGCAACAACAGGCGCATGATCACCTCCCGTATCCGCTTCAGTAGTCATGAAAGCAGAGGTGTCAATATCAAGGATAGCAGGTGTATCCAGATATGCAGCGGACAGGATACTGGTAGTGATATGCGCAACTGGACTTGACGAGGAGGCAGAAGCCTGCGAGGATTGACCAAGACTGCGATCAATTGCATCCTTGATGCAACGACCACCCGGAACATGAGGGATTTCTGATCCGTCCGGCATATAGAGTCGACCATCGCTACCACGAACGACCTTGCCAGTATTGATGTACTCCATACAGACCTGACAGGTACACATGAAGTGTCTGGGACCGGCACAGAATTTGCAGACTGCTGGCGGACGTGCGGCCATGTTAGACTCCACTTTCATAGATGGTCCGGACGCGTATGTTGGCTGAGGGATAGATGGAGGTACAACAAATACATGAGTTGGTTGGTACAAGGGCTGGGGACAAGGTGTGGATGGTGATGCAGTGGCAGAGACAGTGGCAGAGGCGAGCGCTGTGTGAAGTGCGGATCCTAAGAGAAGGAACTTGGTGGCAGCGACAACATCCTCAATAGGATATGGATCATCTGGATGAAGATCCAGCTTAACGATAGATAGCCAGTGGCGGATCCTCTCCTGAAGCATGGTGGGGAATCCCATGAGGAAGTACGTGTCACGATCCAGGGGTGAAAGCTTCCGGTTGGTAATGAGGCCAGCAGCTACCTTCTGGAATTTCCTGCTATATTCGCCGAGATTGTCTTGGTTGCGCATTTGCTTCTTTTGGTAGTCATCGACTAGATATTGAAGATCAGCATGGCAATAATAATCAGTACCTTCACAACCCAGATACAATTTTTTGACAGCGGCACAAAAATTGCCCCAATCTGCAGGTTGGTTAGTGAACTCGGGTAGCGTTTCCCAAACCTCGGCCTTGTCTAAGTCTGCATAACGGATGGCAGCTTTGATTTTTCCAGCTTTGTCAAGGTTACCATGAACACCTAGAAAGTCAATGTCCTCTAGGTAGCGAGGAAGCTGAGATGGCGTCTTGCCATCGAATTTCGGAGCGTTGGGTGTGCCGCGGAGAGGCATGTAGAATTGTTGATGGGCTGTTGGTGCTGGGTTTTGAGTGGGAGGGATTGGAGGAAGCTGTTGAGGGTAAGCGGGTAGACAAACAGGATATACGATTGGATTGAATGGATAAGAAACCAGATTGAAAGCTGGTAAGGGAAGAGGAGCGCGAGAAGAGGTCAAAGGTAAAGGTGAAGGTACAACAAGAGGAAGAGGGAAAACGAGAGAGGTGTCTGGGTTTTCAGTAGGCTTGAATACGAAGCAGAGGGAAGGAGAAGGGGAACGGCTGGGAGGCTCGGATGGGACAAACAAGGAAGGAGAGTCAAGCGGGGTCAAAGGAGAAAGCAGAACGCTTTCAAGAGAATGCAGACTTTGTGAGGGAGAACAAGGAGTGGAGGTAACAAACCTGCCCAGAATGAATGGTGTTGCTGATGGCATTGAGGGAAGGCTGATGTGAAAGTGGTGAGCCTTTTCCGGAGTAACTGGAGCAAGGAACTCGGAGTCCTGTGAGATGTTTAGTTGATGAAAATAAGAGACGAGACCCTCGAGCTCGATGTGCTGAGGTGTGGGTCGAAGCAGCCTTCTCAAGGACCTAAATGAACCCCTCACGGTGGGCTCCAGTTGTAAAGATGATTAATGGGTAGGTGGTACCACTGTCACATCCAGGGAGACCCTGTTGTAGGCAGAGGGGACCGGTAGAAAAAGGGTGGTGCGAGCTAGGCTCATTCCAAGGGGTTCGTATGTAGGTACTGTAGTGAGAAGGGGTAGCTAGACAACACCTAGCATGAAGAGAGGGTAATCCGATGTGAAAACTGGATTGAAACGAGCAGAGAATGAGTCCAGTCCAATGGAAACTGGATAGACGAAGACAGAGAGTATGAACAATGATGACAATGAGAGAAGGGCAGAAGACCAACGGAACCCAGAGTAAGAGAGAGATATCATTGCAATCGCACGGTACAAGGCTTTATAGTCCGGGTATTTCCCAGGACTTTCGAAGCAAGAAGATCTAAGGAAGAATACCTTTCTACAGCCGCAAATCCCAAGACGACCCACTAAAATCGAAGCAGAAGAGATACATGTGGTTGGAACAACAAGATCTAAGAAGGTGAGAACCAATAACAAACGAAAAGAGACAAATGAAAAGTGTCCGACCTGGATACCTATCAACCGGACTATGCGGACTAACCAGATATCAACAATCCGAACTGGACTGAACTTGGATCGACACGGATGGACATGGGACATGATGGAGGTCTTGAATGACAGGTGGACGATACCTAGAATACCTGTAGAACGTGCCCTACAAACGTAGAGAGCTGAAGGCTCCTACAGTGCACCAACCACCACTGCGCCGACGACGACACAACATGCTTTCCCCATCAGCACAGGGGGGATGAAGCCAATGGCACAACTGTGCACCCGCTGCCGCTGCCACCACCATGTGCCCATGACGACCACGATGAGGGCGAGGGTACACAATGGCCCCACCATCACTGCACCGATGATGATAAGGGCATGCCTACTGTCAGGCTGAAGCTGGGGGCACAACGGCCTACCCACAACCACCTCCATGTGGGCATGACGACAACCAGGGTGGGGGCATGCAATGGTGCACCAACCACCACTACACCGATGACAACGCAGCATGCATACCCTATCAGGGCTGAGGCCCAGTGAAAACTGGTTATGACGGAGTCGGGCGACGTGTGACCATACATACTTTTTCAGATTTTTTATGACCAAATCTACTTTTCTTATCTGTTGAGTGCAACAGTGATGTGATGTGATGTCGATGTGATGTCACTTGGCGGTAGTCTTGTAGTGGTTGGTAGTGTGATCAACCACATCGTGTAGACATTATACATTGCATCACATTGCGATGCAGATAATGGTGCACGCCTCTTCCACGTTCCACGCCATTAATCCAACTTGCTCGCTCTCCCCACCACAATCCCTTTCCTATGGCAATCCTCGAGGGCAGGTGGACTTGTATCTGCCAGAAGTACTGCAATGGGCAGCCTCAAACTCTCCAAGAGAGGACGTTTTATCGCCATTTATCAGAGGCCAAAGAAGAGGAGAAAGTCCGTATTCTCACAGTCAAAGCCTTGTCTCTCAAGGCTGCTCATGTTACAATCTTTTTCCTTTTCTTTCCTCTTGTTCGCCCGTGTACACTTCGCTTATCTCCCTCTGTTAGTCTTTCCTCTTCTTGTCATCGAACAACGACTTTCTCTTGAGGCCATCAACGTTTCCTTCGGGTGATGACTCCTATCTTTATCTCTCAGGCTTACGTTCTTCCCTGAGTAGTATCCTGAACTATCGTCTCGTCCTCTCACCTTTCGTCTTCCAATGACTTCCTTGTGTTGTCATTTCCTTTCTAAGGTAGATGACTCGACTCCATAGTTCCTTCTTTTGTCCAGTCTTATCTTGCTCTCTTATTGGACGATTAGCTCCGCAGCTGTCTCTCTCACGACGGCGATGTTTCCC
>JBBPTV010001081.1:0-12221 GCA_038094275.1 Tubosaeta brunneosetosa | reverse complement strand
GGATGTTCATTGGGGATGTACATTACTGCTGCTGCTCCAACTTTTTTATTGATTCCTGATCTGTCTGTGTAGATGCATGTAGCATTTTGTTGGAGGGCAGATTGGTGGTCAGTTAGAGTGGTTTCCTGAGTGGGGGTGATGACACTGGGGTAGACAGGCAGGAAGGAGGGCAGGAGAGGGCCTTGGCAGATTGTTTCTATGAGATTTGGTGTGATAGAGAAGGTGTGTAAAAGAAAATGGAGAGAGGATTTGTGTCATTTGACAAAGTGTCTTGTGGCTTTTTTAGAAATGGATAGATGAGGTGAGTTGGTGGATGAGAGGCAAGTTAGATCACAGCTTGGTGGCATAGGTTTTGCATGTGGTGGGCAATAGGCCATATATTGCTGAGGATTTCCAGTATGTCAGTGGCTGTAGAATGTAGAGTGCCAATGATACTTAGCAGGGTGATGTGCTGGACAGATTGGAGCTTAGCTGCTACACCTTTGAAGCCATTGAAGGTTTTGTCCAAGTTCTCCACATATATTGGTCTAAACCAAACATCTATTGCATAGAGCATTTTGGGGATAGCTACCAAAATGTAGAGGTGGCAGATTAGTGGGAGGGTGAGGCTGTATAATGGGCCAGAGAGATGTTTGAGTTGTATTACATATATTGTTCCTTTGGCAATGGCATGGGTAACTTGGATGTTCCAGCATAGGCATTGGTTAATAATGACACCTAGAAATTTATGGTGAGTGGATGGGTTGATAGTGACATTGTGGATAGAAAGCAAAGGGCATAAAATGCTCTTTGATGGACTGAAGTCTATTAGAGCAAATTTTGAGGTTTTGTCATATGCCGTCCAACTCCTGTCAACTCCGGTCTAACTCCAGACCATCTCCGGTGCAATCTCCTCAGATACGCATCACCTGACTTCCGGACCATGTGACCTTACCTCATTTAGTATAGATTAGCTTATGTAACAAAACTGCGCACCACTCTGGTCATTTGTATACCCGGTGTACAGCTCCGGCTTCGCTTATCTATTCATCCGTCTTACTCAGTACCTTAGTCATTCAACGTTCTGTCTTAATCATCTGTAGTCAATTCCTATGCAACTCCATAGTATAAATATTCTGTAGTGTACTATGTTGTACTTTAGTCAGAATATCACCTAGAACACCTCCGAACTCCTGATCTCCCTAACTCCTGATCTCCTGATCTCCTGGTCTCCTGATCTCCTGATCTCCTGATCTCCTGATCTCCTAACTCCTGAACTCCGCTCCTAAAGGGTCCTGAACCTACACAAGGGCGTGACACATAAGTCCTGCGCCAAGACCCACCCCTCCACATCTCCGCATCTCCGACCCCCTGACCCCTAATCAGGAGCAAGGAGGACCGGTTCTGACAGGTTTCAAATTTGGAATTGTATTGGTGGGCCCAATCATAGGTGTCTTCTGAGCATTCCATCATGTCTTTTAGTGTGTTGTGTGTGGCATTAAATGATTTTCCTATGGCTAATTACAACTGGAAGGACAATCAGTAATATTAATGCTGCCCTTTATTTTTTATCCTTGGGCTAATTTATTTATTTTCCTCAGGCAGCACACTGCCATCCACAGCATCCATCCCAACTTCCTAGTGATGGTGGATTCATGGCCCATGTTTCTCTACAAAGGTAAGACATATGATCCACAAGACCCCAGCAAGGGACTCTTCCAAAGTGCTCTATTGAATGTTAAAGGTAGGTGAATGCCTCCTTGTAGCTATCAGTTGTCCTACTAATCTGGGTGCTGAAATACATTCAAACATATATTTATGTCTCCTAGCTTGGCATTCAAGACAGATATCCTAGCCAAAGCTGAGACCCAAGACAAGGGACCTTAAAAGGTGGATGAATGTCACACCCATGCTCATATTGCCACTAAGATCAGAATGACATCTGTCAGTCCTGATGCCATTGCATATATCACTGTTCAGGTCACTTTCACATCTTCTTGATATGCTTTGTCACTCATGCCTATATTAGCTTCATTTTGTTTTGTCAAACTGCAGTAGTTGGCAGATCACTGACAGATATTTCAACCACTTTCATTCTACAACAACATTCTCACCTTCTTCAAGCAAACTTAGACACCTGATGAGAAGAAATTTATCCAAGAGCTGCTCTTTTGGTGGAACTTGTATGTCATGTGCTTGCTTTTCTAATATTACCTACTTACCTTCTCTTCACAGTAACATCTTTGGATGAGAGAATGTGTCAATATATCAACCTTGTAACACAAAGAAGCTGTTCATGGTGATGTTGCTTTTGAAGGGCCACAAGATTGTAAGCACTGAGAACACAGCTTGATCACACACCACCACTCACTGCACAGCTTCAGGTATTGAAATTTTGGTGGAGGTTTTGGTAGGAGCTTGAATAACATCAGTTCAAAGGCAACATAGTATACTATTGTATTAGTTGTACAGCAAATTCAAATGTGATTGCAAAATCTCCATGCAGTAACAGTATCATATGCCATTCCATCTCCAGTCAACTCCAGTCAACTCCAGACCATCTCTGGTGCAATCTCCTCAGATACACATCCTGACTTTCAGAGCATGTGACATTACCTCATTTAGATTAGTTTAGCTTATGTAATGAAACTGCACACCACTCCAGTCATCTGTATACCCGGTGCACAGCTTCAGCTTTGTTTATGTTCTCTTCTGTCTTACTCATTATTTTAGTCATTGAACATTCTCAATTATCAATCTGTAGTAATTCCTATGTATCTCCATAGTATAAATATTCTGTAGAGTGCTCCTAAGCAAACTCCTAACTCCACTCATCTCCTTAACTCTGCTCCTAAGGGTTCTGAACCTATACAAGGGCACGACATATAAGTCCTGTGCCAAGACCCACCCCTCTGCATCTCTGCATCTCTGACCCCCTGACCCCCAGAAAATCAGTGATTCTGCTGGTTTGTGTCAATGTTTGTCTGGGTCTGGGTTGGTCTGGTCTGGGTTGCCGATGCTTGCCGATATTTGCCATGTGTGGCTGACATGTTGGGGCTTGAAAACTGCTAGCACCTGAAGTTTGGGTCAAGGTTTGGGTGAGCAGCAGGCCTGCCCCTCCCAATCAAGGTGCTGCCAATGGCTGTGCTCGGTCTGCCACCACTCCATACATCAGCACATGTCAGCCTCATTGCCAGCCGCCAGCAGATGGGTATTAAAAGTCCTTCTCAGCATGGTGCTGGTCATTCTCTCCTCCTACTATCATTTGCCCCACTGTGTTGCCCTTCCTTTGCTGCCTGTGTGTCATTGGCATTGGTGTCAGCACCATCATTTTCAATTGTCAGCCTCAATTGTGGTATGTTCATGCTGCTGCTCCATCACCTAATTGATTGACCTTGCTCTAGTGCAGCCCCACTAGTGCTGTTGTACTCATGGCCACATGGATCGTCAGCCTCCTCGATTATGGTGTGTCACACCGCTGCTGCTCTACCACCCAATCGACTGACCTTGCCCTAGTGTGACCCCGCTAGCGCTGTTCCTCAATACCAGGGCCCTAGTTCGACGCTGTCATACTCATGGCCGTGTGCCAGCTGTGCCAGATCGCTGGCCTCCTTGATTGCAGTACATCACGCCACTGCTCTCCCACTCAATCAACTGACCTCGCTCTAGTGTGGCCCTGCTAGTGCTGTTCTTTGACACCAGGGCCCTAGTTTAACACTGTTGTACTCAAGGCCGCATGCCAGCTGTGCCAGAATGTGAGAATGATGGCAACACAGTGGCATCATTCACTCCCACTGTCTCTCTTTGCTGACATCTTCCCACCTCTCCACACCATCACCTGCCTGTCCAGCCTCATCCTCATTGCAAGCCACCTGGAGGTGGGGTAGTATAAAGGTGGGTTTCATCCCCTCCCTGTTTTCGCTTATGCCTTTGCCCTCTCAACGTTCAGGTGATCAAGTGACTCCCTTTACAATTCTATGTGACACAATGGGTAAGCTAGTCGTATTCCAATCTTTACTTGTGCCTGGTCCTCATGCCTAATGTCTCTGCCGTGGCTCATTGGTGCACACAGAATACCAATCCCCTTCCTCAAGATCACCCCTCAAACATATAAAGAGTCGGGCACTGGTTTGTCGCTGCTCCCTCCCTCTTTCATCTCGTTTCTAACCCATCTACACATTGCTGTCACTTTGTCATGTCACCATTGTCCCCCTCGGTCCCCGCTTCCCTCTCTGATCTCTTGGTGTCTTTGTTGACACTTGAACCTGAAGAGCTACAGCTTTTGGCCTCTGTCCTGATCAAACGGACACCCAAAATCCTCGTGTTTGATTGCGACGTATGCAGCAGTGCCATCCCACTGACGATCTGTCAGTCCCCTTGAAATGGCAATCAAGGGAAACTCATGGCACATGTATGTATAGCTGTCCTTGTGCCCTTTGATGCTCACACTGACTTCGCTGGCATAGCATGCCCACTGCAAGTTCTACAAGTTTTTTCCAGCACTTTTACAATACCCTCACATCATTGCAACCATCCCCCCCTCTACAGGGTCTCCAGACCTGTCTATGCCAAGCTTGTCAGTTCTGGCTCATCCTGTCAAGGCTACTAAGGCAAGGCAGCCATGCAAACAGGGTGACATATATGCTGATGATCACTGCAGGTGTTGTGTGGCAATCCAATGCTCCTAGGGCATGTGTTGTACACACTGTCAAGGGCCATGCTCATATCCAAGTCATGCACATGATGAGCCTGGCACATTTTCTGATGTCGTTGATCACGTCCTCCCTGCCATCCAGCAAGATCATACTATTGAGCCACAATCTGACATCACTTTCCTTCAATCAGTACTGGAGGCAGCCTTGTCTCAATCCTCACCAGGACTTTTGCCCATTTCATCACCTGGACCTTTGCCTGTGCTGTCTCTACACGATCTCCTTCACTGTCCCCCAGCCTCTCAAGTGCCACCTGGACCTTTGCCTGCGTTGCCTCTATACGATCACCACCATGCCAGCATGGCTGTCTCTCCATCCTGCCTACCCCTGTCACCAACTCACCCTCTAAGTCAGCTTCCCAGTATCGCCATGCAACTTCAGCCTCATGTACCAAGCTTGGCACAGCCTAGTAGTACCCCATCTACCTCCCCCTCTCAACATCTCATACCACTGCCTACCACATCCTCGACTGTCCTTCCTATATCACCATCTACCCTCTCCTCTCAATGTCTCCTGGCACTGCCTACCACCTCCTTGGCTGTCCTCCCTGTATCGCCATCCTATTCCCCAAGTCATCATCCTCACATCATGAAACAGCTTGATCATGCTTGGATGTCTGACCTCACCGCTCGAGCACACCAGGAAGTTGAGGCTCAGAAGATGGAGGAACAATGTCAAGAAAGAGAGAAGCAATCCTGCCAACGATTCTGTCTTCACTGGTTTGATCAGGTGTGTTGAACGTTCTAATCTTTTTTTAACAACACTAATCATGATAGGATGACATGCCGGCGCAGAGTCAGTGGATCTCTGACTGTCCCTACTACCCACAATACCAGCTCTCAGACAACCCTGGCCTCATCACCTCTCTTAACATTGCCTCTGTTGAGATTTTTGATGAGAATTCTTGACGATGGATCAGTGCATCACTGGACTATGACTTCACACTCAAGACTGAGTGCCAGCTCTTCCTGCATCGCCCTGGGATCACACATTGTCATGAGTTTGAGCACCTTCTTGATGAATCCCAACATCACTCACGCCCTCCCCACCTCCGCCACAACATAAAGGGTGAGCAAGACGTTGTGCGATCAAAGCTGCAAATCAGACATTCAGCCTGGGCAAAAGATGCTGAACCTATAGTGGAACTTGGTATATGCAAGTGCACCCATGATGGAAGCATTCTGGAGATGATTGAACAAACCCCAACATGCCAGGCATGCATGGATCAGGGACACTCCCTATCACTCTCACCAATCTGCTTCTCACCATCCTCACAGCTGCCATCATCCTCTTTTCTACCAACATCACCACCACCTAGTTCACCCCCTACATCATCACCAGTGTTGGCCAAGCTGACACCTCTAGCATCATCCACTGTGGCTGATGATCTTTTTTCATTGCCACCGCCCCTTCAACCATCGTCTCTACTGATGCCAAGTCTGACGATCACCCAAGTGTGTGTGCCTGATTATGGGCAGGGTAAACACAATGTCTGGCCTTCAGGCATGTACACCAAGGATATGGATGAGGGCTCTCAGCAGATGAAAAACAAGGATCTATGCAAATTGTTCCAGCAGCCTGAACTCTTCAACCAGGTTTTTGGTGTTTGATATGTGAAAGGCACTTACCATGAAAATTTCCATGCATGGGAACAGATGAAGCCTGAACTCCTGGCCAAGCATGTCAAGGCAGGCTATACGGACAATGGCTTGTGGACCATTTATCTGGCTGCACGGAGAGAAGCGTATGAAGAATGAAGTAAGAAGTCGAGCAGTCCAAGCAAGTCGTGAAAGCTTTAGTTACTCTGTTGTCACCAACCTGGTCTACTATATTGTTTCATTTTGTAGACTATCTTGTAATTGTAAACACATATAGTGTCACATCTGAGCCATCCTGTCAATTGGGAGTGTTGGTGTCCCAGAATGCATTCTGACTTTCTTTTAGTTCAACTCACTCAATCTCTCACTTCCTTCCTTCAACCTCTTCTCTCCTCACCAGATCTGTGCAGGTGAGTATGTTGCATTACAATGCCCTTGCTGTCCATCAATCAATCCTCCTGTAGCTCTCATACTTGCTCCTTCTGAGTTTTGTCCCCTGTCTTTCATCATCATCTTCAAATCTGAGCAGAGACAAACAAATCCAACAACAGAGTCAACTGCTCTCCAGTCTGTGATACAAGGTAAATCCTATGCTATATTATGTGGTGATGCACACTAACAGCCATCGTGGCAGAGATGTTTGAAGCTCCCAGTTCCTCAGATCACTTCCATCATAATACCACTAGAAGCTACTCTCTCCCCCCCTCCCTCCCTCACCATTCTATGAGATCTCCATTGACAACCTCTTGTCTTTGCAAACATACTCAGCAGGATGACCCCCCAACAAGACCGCTGGCAGCAAATGACACAGCTTGGCATGCATACTTGCTGTTGATTGAGGTTCAGGGCCCATTTCCAGAGCCAGCAATTGCCACACCCTCACATACACGCTCACCATCAATCGAGCTTGCTGGCCCATTTCTCAACCCAAATGGCCCCAATGACCCACTGTCGCCACTTCTGATCGAGGTACAAGGAGACTCCATCACAAATCCTATTGATGTTGATCTTCTGCAAGTTTGGCCAACAGATTTTTATGTCTGCGATATCGCCACATTTTTTCACAAATGGCAGCTTCCCTCCAACCGTGACAAGCTGGCACTACTCTTCGTACAGTCCTTCAGCACACCATTTGTAGCACTGACCTTCAGGCATGTGCGAAAACTGTGGGATCATCCAGAGAACCACAGACTACGAGAGTGGTTTATCAAATACGGCCACACAGATGAGGGAGTGTGGTCCATGTTCATAGCCAAAACTTGGAGATGACAGGAATCTTCCATTGCTCTTTCTCACATTTCTACCAGACACTGTCATTTTCATGTATCACATTCAATGTGTAGCCCTATCATTGTACCTGTAAACTACTATTGCCTTTGCCGTCATCATCATCATTCATGTGCATCTTGCCTCTGCTGAAATTCGATCCGGCATTGGAGAGGTTCTTACAATGATGGTGGAGGGGTGCACATCACATAACAAAATGAGTATACATTGCAAACTAAGTAGGTACAGATAGGGTGGATACAGGTGGATAATAAGGTCTTTTACCCCATGCACACAACATCACTGTTGTGACTCGGTTGCAGTGCAAGATCATCTCATCAAGGAAGAAATCATACTTTGTGGGTGTCATCTCCCAACAGATATTGTGAAAAGCCCCGAACCAGACATTCATTTGCTTAGCGATGGACAAGTTGAAATAATACTTGCCATCCTGATCAAGTAACTCAGGGTATGCATGCATGTTGCATTTCTCCTGGCATAGTGTATCTGTAGCTTTATGCTTTGTATGATGGTGGAATGCATCCATGCACATACCCATGTCATCAAAGAAGCTGAGGTGCCGACACTGAACTTCCTGCAGAGCATTGCAGTTGGAATCGTAGATGAGGTGCTGAGGTTTGCAGGTGTGTGTGAGGGAATAGAGTTGTTGGATCATGATCTAGGAATTGCCAACATCAGGAAAACTGGCTATGCACATGGCAACTGCAGGCACACACCAACACATTAGAGATAGCTTTGTGGTGATACATGGTGCTCCGTCCATTGATGATTCCACAGGGCCAGACCACAAGCTGCTCATTGTTGGTACGACAGCAGCAAAAAATCGCTTTGATCTTGGAGGACTCCAACTTGGAAGACTTAGGGTCATTGGGCATGGTACTTGAGGATTACAAGGCATGCTCCAGCACACCAGTCAAGGTCTTTGTCGTCTGGACAACCCGCACAGAGTTTGCACACACATGACACTTGAACCATTCCTCCCCATCATAGCCCTCATGATGGTCATCCAGTTGTTGGCTTGCAAGCACATCATCAAGGCGGGCAATCTTTTGCCGTTGGCTCTTGCTCTTCAAACTGTGAAGGCTGTCAAGATAGATTGCCTCCATCTTCGAGTGAAGGGGATCATTGCATGACTTCGAGGTAGTCTGGCCATTAGTGGTTATGGGCTGCTCACAGCCATCAATGGCACAGATGAGTTCACATCCATGGTGGGTAGGGTCTAGCAAGCAGAAGCGGTGTTGATTGCTGGCCAGGGGGTTCTTGCAGTAGGACACCCCACAGCAAGGGCGCCCTACTGTGACACCATCTGTCACCACCACCTCAGTCCTTGACATTGTACCATCCAGAGATGTAAAAATATGTAGGCAGCCATCGCAAGCATGTGGGAGTTCTTCCTGCCCAAATGTGATTATGTGTTCAGTATGTGCACACATTGCAGCAGTAAACCGATCTTGCTGGTTCCCAACATGAGGCATGATAAGCACCATGTTGTGACTGACTGAGTCTTCAAGTAATGCAAGGATGGTAAATGCATCCCAAACTTGCTCGGTGGTGAGGGAACTCCCAAACTGCCAATCAATACTATATGATGGTGAACGTCATGCTTGGGCGATATCATAGAGACAGGCACAATTTGTGGCTGAGACACTGCAAAATAGCTTATAAAAATGACATGACCCTGTGACAAGCCACTCATGCAACCTGCATCAGGTCCATCCACTGCATGGCCAACTCATGCTCTACAAATTGATGCTCTCCAACTCAAATAAATGTCAGAACCTCTGGATAGTATGTCTGCATTCCTGCACATACACTGTAGTTGTTGTGGTAGTTTGTGTGGCATACTAGTGGCACAATCAGTCAATAGGTGGCAACAAGGAACACATGATCAATGCACACTGGCACTTAAGGTGCACTAACCAAGCAGGATGGGCACCATTTGCAAGAGTAAATGCGATCACTGCACGCTGTTCTTCTTTCTTGAGTACTGAACCCTTTTGCCATGAGGCACATTCAGGGTTGATGCAAAATTTGACCAGAGGATAGAATGTACGTCGGCCTGAAGGCCATAAAGAGTCAACAGACTACACAAGCAAATCAAATCAACTTACTGATGCCATATAGATGCCCATGCTCTCTGAAAGCAGCCTCCTCCAGGACATCTGCTTCCTCTGGTGTTGGCAAACTCCAGATGACCTCACCAGCCACAGACCACAAGACTTCAACAGCCTCCAGTGAAATCCCCAGTGACACAGCAAGAAAGGATGCAATCGATGGTGGGAGGATGTCAGGAGCAATAGTGATAGAGACAAAGTGTGGCTGAGGCTGGAGAATGTCATCTTTGAGGCATTGAGCACATTGGATAAACATAAGAAGTGTTGAAAATGGAAGAGATCCAGTGGCTGGGTGGCACTCAACAGCAGTTAACAATGAGTGAATGGTATGCATTGATTGCTGGAGGTCAAGGTGCTCTAGCAAGAACAGCACTAGTAGGGTCACACTAGGGCAAGGTCAGTCGATTAGGTGGTAGAGCAGTGGCGGCATGACACACCACAATTGAGGGGGCTGACAATCCACATGGCCGTGAGTACAATGGTGTCAAACTAGGGCTCTGGTGTCAGGAAACAGTGCTAGTGGGGTCACACTAGGGCAAGGTCAGTCAATTAGGTGGTAGAGCAGCAGTGGCATGACACACTGCAATTGAGGGGGCTGACGATTCATGTGGCCATGAGTATAACAGTGTTGAACTAGGGCCCTGGTGTTAGGGAATAGCGCTAGTGGGGTCGCACTAGGGCAAGGTCAGTCAATTAGGTGGGAGAGCACTGGCATGACATACCACAATCAAGGGGGCTGACGATTCATGTGGCTGTGAGTACAGCAGTGTCAAACTAAGGCCCTGGTGTTGGGGAACAGGGCTAGCAGGGTCACACTAGGGCGAGGTCAGTCAATTGGGTGGTAGAGCAGCAGTGGTGTGACGTACCACAATTGAGGGGGCTGATGATCCATGTTGCCATGAGTACAACGGTGTAGAACAGGGGCCCTGGTGTCACTGAACAGTGCTAGCAGGGTCGCACTAGGGCAAGGTCAGTTGATTGGGTGGTAGAGCAGCAGCAGTGTGACACACCACAATCAAGGAGGCTGATGACCTGGCACAGCTGGCACACGGCTGTGAGTAAGATGGCATCGAACAGTGGCCTTGGTGTTGAGGAACAGCGCTAGTGGGGTCACACTAGAGCGAGGTTCAATTAGGTGGGAGAGCAGCAGTGTGATGTACCACAATCAAGGAAGCTGATGATCCGGCACAGCTGGCATGCGGCTGTGACAGGGGCCTTGGTGTCAAGGAACAGCACCTACAGGATCACACTAGAGCAGGGTCGACCAAGTGGATGAGAGCAGCGGCATGATGTACCACAACCAAGGAGGCTGACAATCCAGCACAGCTGGCATGTGGCTGTGACAGGGGCCTTGATGTCGAGGAACAACACTAGCAGGATTGCACTAGAGCAAGGTCAACCAAGTGGGTGGGAGAGCAGCAGTGTGACATACCACAACCGAGGAGGCCAATGATCAAAAACAATGGTGCTGACACCAACGCCAACGACACATGCATGGAGATAACGAGGGTAGCGAGACACAAGGAAGCGACAAAGGAGCAGCAATACGCAAGTGAGGGACCCTGTAGAAGGAGAGAACAACCAGCGTGCATGTTTATATCACCATCAGCATGTGGCTGCCAATGAGGCTGACTGTTCTGGGAGGCTGACATTGAGGCAGCAGGGGAGCAAGCACAGCCATTGGTGGGGGGCATGAGAAGGTGGGAAGGCAGGGGCACACACCGAGCTCACCCAGACTTGTTGTGTTACGGAATGTTCTGATGTTTAATCTCCAAAGGATGTCAGCTGCACCTGGCATTGTTGATGACCCAAACTGACCCAGACTCCACCCAGACAAACTTGCACCCAAACTGGCCATTTCCCAGATGCCCTCCTGACCCCTAATCAGGAGCAAGGAGGAACCAGTTTTTGACAAACAGACTGACAACAGAGTGCAAATCACAAATCCCATGGTGGCTGACACAGTGATGATTTGTATAGATCTGAGGTATATGGCACTTGCATGGTCCAGTGCAAATGTATGACCCACAGAGAACTTAGCTGTAGGGATGAAGCAATCACACAATACAGAAACTCAGTGCATTAGTATGTTCCCCTTGTTTATTTACCCACAGAACTGTATATAACAAATTCACTCAGCAATGCAAGCATTAAGGTAGACTGTGTCAACAATCACAGATATCAGAAATGTTCAATGTGTGAGCCACAGACTTCATAATGTGAGCATCTACTAATACTTACCTCATGGGCTCATAATGCTCACAGGCTCAATCAGTATAGCCTTTGTAAATAGCCACCACAAACAGGTGAAGGGACCAACAATTTCTCTGTCTCTGAATTGATATTAAAATGGTGTCATGACATGGTATGCATCTTTCCAAGTTGCTGGGTTGAAGTTGCAACATTTATCAGGATGGCACAAATATATTCTAGGGTTCTATGTTCTGAAAGACACACTTTTTAAACTGGATAGGATATTGTGGGACTCATTATAGTACATAGTTACTTGGCCAATATGTGGCTAACAGGTA
>JBBPTV010001080.1:0-12231 GCA_038094275.1 Tubosaeta brunneosetosa | reverse complement strand
CCTGAATCTGACCGCTTTGGATGAGTGCGACGACTTCCCGCTCGACCTCCTGTACACTCCAACCAAACGCGGATGCCATACGGTCGAGGCGAATCGTCTCAAACGGTTGGAAGTAGAGCACGATGGCCGTATGCTTCAGATGTTGGGTGACATCGTTCACGTGGACGCCAAGGTGTATGTCGACGTAATGTCTCGTCTGTTCGAACAGTGATATCTCAGTCAAGATCACGCAAAAAGGGACTCACAGAATATCTGGAGAGGATCTCGAGCGTCGTTTTGAAATCACTGGACATGTACGCCTGTATGAGCTCGCGAATATATGGTTCCTGTTCTATATATGCAGAGAAGACAGCGTTTCCGAGAAGTTGTGACTTGACGGCAGACCGCGACAGGCTGGCGAGAGCGCACAACGTGCCATAGATGGCGATATCGCCGGGGGCGACGAGCTACACGGCCAAGAATTTGAGCTATCGTCAAACGCTCTGGAGATGGACCCACTCTGCTAATCCAGTCACCCAGTTGGGATTGAGGACCGAGTCGTAAGAATGCCGACGCTGCCTTTTCGTAATTGCCTTGTCCAAGGTGTGAGAGCGCCATGGCGAAATCGAGCTTTGATTGCACCTGCTCGCGCTCCGGGGTCGTTTTCTTGGACGAAGGTTGGGCCTGAGCAGGAATCAAGCTATTCTCAGCATTAGCAGCTGATGCCGCAGCCGTAGATTCCAGGGCACCGTCCGCTTTGTAGATATAAGATGATATGTGTGTGTAATTGCGTTGCTCGATGACGAGCTGGAAACACGATCAGTTCTTCTGTGAACCACTCGTTGCCTAGACCTACCTCAAGGACGGAGAGACACATGTCTAGGACGTGCTGACTGGTCGAACAAAACTCGCGCGACTTGGTCATGTGTTTCAGTGCCGAGGAAAAGTCACCAGTGGCTCGGTAATGTTCTCCGAGATCTCGGTGTGCCATCTGTGCCGCTATAAGCAACGGCCGCGCCGGCACACGCCCACGGTGACAGACGCACCCGTATGCTCTCCTTGATCATGTTGTTGGTGTACGTCTTCAGCTCGACCTCGAGCTTCGTCCGTTCCGCCACGTTCTTCTTGGTCACTTCGTCTATCCACGCGGTATCTACCTCCACGACCTCGCCTGCGGGCGGCAATCCCTGGCCCTCTGGCAGCGACGCCGCGCTCGCGTACGCTGCCAAGCTGACCTGAACGAGCGACGGATCGCGCAGACGATAGAGATGGTTGAACGCGAGTTTTAGCGCCTGTGGCGCGATGGCAGGACAGGAAGTGATGATAATGAGCAGTCTGTCCACGGCGGTGCGGCCTGTACACGGTATGTGAGTGTGCCTTATGGGCGTTGGGCGGTCTTACCGGTGTAGCTGGCGATGTAGGCGTCGAGATCAAACGGATGGGCATCGTCGACGGGCCGTGCGACTCGTCGTCGAGGCTGCTGGGTCGTGTATTGGTTGGGAATTTCAGAATCAATCGTGTCGACGTCCATCATTTTGGTGAGGAATCGCTCGACACGCGGTTAGGGGAAGCCACAGACTACAGTCGTGGGATATTTAGCCACATGACACCCCCTCCTTTACAGGGCACTTGGCACAGTTGGTAGCGCGCACGCTTCGCATTGAAAGACTGCGTGAGGTCGTGGGTTCAAATCCCACAGTGTCCATTTGTTTTTGACTCAGAAGGAGTTCAGGTCTATGCACAAGAAGTGATTTAACTACTCGAAACGTTTCCATGCATGCTTTTCGTACGCCTTCAGCTTGGCCTTGCGCTTCGTCGGCCTGCGAGTTTGGCTGTCAACACAGGTTCGAAAGAATCAACATCAACTCACAGTACGCGAACCCGTGGCTCGATCAATGCGCGTTGCTGGAGGCTTACGAACCGCTCGCGGAACAAGTTGCCTTCAGGCTGTTGAACGCTGCGTCAATAAAGGATACCTATAATCGCGATCGACTTGCTTTGATATTCCTCAGGCTCTCCGTCAGATCCTCCCCGATCTGTACCTCGATCTCATGTTCAGGGACTCTGTGTTTTCCGAGTCGTTGGCCACCGAGGCCTTTTCGCAGCTTTAGCCGATGGGCGAGCTGTCGTGCCAAACGAGCTTGTTGGTGGGATTCAGCGAGCCTGGCAAGCTCAGACCGTAGCCCTCTGACTTGACTGATCGAGTTGAGGAGGCGTTTTCGAACGGCTTTCTCTGCCAATGCACGCTTCTGAGATGACCCGTTCCGTCAGTCGCTGTTCCAACCCAGAATCATTGTGCATCGAACCTCGGCTTTCTGCCTCGCGATGCGATTCCGCTGCTGTCTCGTTTTCTTTGGGGGCATTCTCTTAGGTACTACGACGAGCGTGCTAGGGGTTGGTTCCCCATCGTCCTGAATCTCGTCCACGGTCATCCCGGCAGGGACGCCTTCCGAGACGTCATGTGGAGCCGATTCACGAACTTGCTCGATTTTTCTTTGCGCTTCCAGAAGGCGATCGGCATCGTCCTGTCTACGCTGCTCCACCTTGTATGCTTCCATGAGGAGCGCTTCGTGAGCCTCCACTGGTGGATTGTAGGATGCGCCTGCATGGGGAAAAGCTACTGCAGGTACGTCGATCACATCCCGCGGGTGACCGACCTCGGGTTTCTGATATCCATGGGATGAGCGGATCATGCGACGTCGAGGATATAGACGTCCATACCTTGATCACGCGGTTTTGAACGGTTTCCAAGCCATCTAGTACGATCTCTTCAACAGCTGGCTGGTCCCAAAGGTCGCAGCCTCCACTGTGTTTGACGGCGTATGAGACGTCGATTGGGGCGCTCCCTGCGCCGAACTCGGTCGGATCCATGATGGCATTGAACGGGCCCTTCCGGGGGCGCTTCGCGATCCGTAACAGTCGCTCCTTGTCCGCACGAGAAATTTTTGTTCCCGGCGGTTTGGTTGCGCGTGATACAACAGCAGGGACGGCAGAGCGTTGCGAGATAATCTTTGTGGACGTCAATTGCAATTTTGAGTATCGAGGCAACGATTTTCGGACTGTCTCTGGGGTTCTAGACTGCATTCTCTGAGACACTGCGGACACACCTTGGTCATCGCCCTTTGTATCAACCACGAACAGTTGATCGTCTGTCTGTTTTTGCAATATTGTGCTGTGACGTGTGTGTTAGTATGATAAAACTTTGGTATTCTTGATGCCATTCACCCGACGACCCGTTCCTCTGCACGAAGACCTTCCAGTCCATCCTCGACAGGCTGTATATCGATGTTCTTTCTCCATGCTCGTTTTCCTTTGCGGCTCGACTGCGTGAGTTGAGAAGGTGCACCAAGCGCCGACTGGGTTGGTTTGGCGGATGTCTTTGACGAAGACTTCAAGGAAGCAGGCTTTGCTGAACCCATATCAGTTTAAACCGTACTCGACTTTTTGGCCAATTAGTGCCATGTTACGTAACACACCCATGCCATCTCCTCGACCATCACCGTTCGAAGTAGTAAGACATTAGAATAAGCCACCTCGGGAATGCTGTTCTATCCTATGAATGAATCAACGCGTGGACTACTACCACCTCCTTCAAGCCCTAATCAACAAACCTATAGACATTCCCAACCATCGTCTTCGGTACCGCGCTCAGAACAGCCTGAGGTGTTGGGAGAACTTCTCCCTTCAACCAACCCCTGAGCAACCTCAGAATACGTCCTCTTCAAAACCGCATCCACTTTCTCCCATCCGTCCAGTTCCCAGCCATCCCACAAACCAGGCTCTCTCTCCGTCATCGGAACGACTTTTGGAATACGTATCACCTCGAAATCGTCGACGCCAAACCGCGCTGATAACGTCCACGGCGTTGAGACACGTTACGATGCACGGGCAATCCGCCGTACCTTTTCTGCACCGCTTCGTCACCTGGTACCGCGCCGCGTCGAGCAGCGACACAGTCCCTCGTGGTCTCCCACCCAAGCCGTCTTCCCAGGACTGGTCACCGTCGTCCTCGAGCTCGGGCACGGACATGGTCTCGCCGAACAGGACGCGCGTCCCATCCCAGTCCCAGCCGGGCTCGTGCGTTAGAGACGGTCTGTCCGGTCGTCTGCGTCTCGGCTTTCCCCTCTACCCGTGTGGGTGTCAGTGCCTTCCGTCGGGGCTGTGTGGCATCCTGACCTTGGATCTCACCCAGACCATCTGCTCGACTTGCGCGCCCCAAGGCACTGGCGTGTGGCCTCTCTTCAGGGTTGCCATGTCAGCGAGTGAAGGAGTAAATGTTGAGGGGAGTCGACACCCGACATGATGTTATATAGGGAGGAGGCACTCGGCGTGAACTGTTGAGCCAGCGTTGGAGTCAGACCGCGGTCACGCTGACAGGAGATGAGTCGTTCGGGGCGTTGTCGTGATCTGACTCGACAGAGTTGGCACACGGGCGGAGCCGACCTGTGCGCCCGATTAGATCCACTTGCATAAGCGTCACTTTGGCACGTCTTTTCTTCAGCTATGAGGTTGTTGAACGCGTCGGTCGACATTCGAATCCCCACGGAACTTTTCACACCCTGCGACCCAGCTAGGACGCCGACGACACGACCACTACATTGATCAACTCCACAGCCAAGTGCTCTGCTCACCGAGACGGCCCAAAAGAATGCCAAAGTGTCGTCGAGACAGGCCAATCGTCCAACATGTGGTGCAACCATGTGCAACCTTTGATGGGGGTGGACCACAGGAGGAGGGCACCGCGTGGGCAAAGGCTAGTGACGTGGCACAGTACAAGATTGAACGCGCATGACCATTTGCCACACGGACCAAGTATGCATAGCGCATCGCCAGGTTTCGTCGACGATCCAGGACTTGCCTGTTTGCGGTACTTGCTGTATCGCAGGGTCTCAGGCCATATCTCGGATGGTAAGCCATGGTAAATCAAGATTACAACAACAAAAGACACGACCAGCCCGGCGAATGCTGGGACCTAGGATGATACATACAAGAAAAACCTACAACGCTCTATTGTTTCAGTTCTTCGCGGTACTCTCAGCAACTTTCTTTTTGATGGCATCAACGACCCCTGGTTCCGCGAGCGTGCTAAGATCACCAAGCTGGTCGCCCTCTCCAGCAACAATCTTGCGCATGATACGACGCATGATCTGAACGAGTCGTCCATTGAGCATGCATTTGGAAGTGACTGGTGCGAACGACATACCTTTCCAGATCGTGTTTTGGGAAGATCACCAACAATGATGACCTTCTTCGGTGCCGCAAAGGGTCCGATCACTTTGCGAACTTGAAGGATAAGCTCTTTCGAGAGTCCAGTCTCATCGTTTGGATCGTACGCAAACTCCCTAGATCGGGCTCGATTTATTGCAGCTACAAAGGATAAAAACATGCTTACGGTTTAAGAGTGACAAACGCATAAACGGCCTGACCCGTCAGCTCATCAGCCGTCCCGATGACTGTACATAGTCAACGACAAATTAACACGCGCTAAGATCAGGTACGTACCTGCAGTCTCGGCGACTCCTTTGTGCAAGATGAGCGCCGATTCGATCTCGGCGGTCGAGAGACGATGTCCGGCAACGTTGATAACATCTGATTGTACAGTTAAAACTTCATCAATGACCAGGACAAAAGGTTCACCATCGACGCGACCCTTGATCCAAATATACCCATGTTCATCGCGCGCAGCGCCATCACCGGTATAGAATGCACCAGGGTAAGGCTTATCCGAAGGCGTCTCAGCACGTGGATAGATGCCAGGGTAACGGGCGCACCTTCATATAAGTGTCGAGGTATCTGTTGTGGTCGTTCCAGACCGTACGAGCAATGGAAGGCCAAGGGCGCTTCAAGACAAGAACACCCTCGACGTTATTTCCTACCAATTCCTGTGTTGGCGAGTGAGCGCTAGCACTCGACTAATGGAAGTAATGTGTCTCACCTCTCCAGTCACAGGGTCGAGGATGGCAGGCTGAATGCCAAAGAACGGAACGGTCGCTGACCCGGCCTTGGTCTGAATAGCACCGGGGAATGGTGTGATTACGATAGATCCAGTTTCCGTCTGCCAGAAGGTATCGACGATTGCACATTGCTTGCGTCCGACATGTTCGTTATACCAATTCCAGGCTTCTGGGTTGATCGGCTCCCCAACAGTTCCGAGCACACGCAAGCTGGTTAAATCGTGGCCTTCAGTATGGTGTGCACCAAGCCGGCGGAGAAGGCGGATGGCTGTGGGAGCAGAATAAAACTGTGTGAGTTTGTACTTTTGCACAGTCTGCCAGTAACGAGATGGCGTCGGGTATATCGGCGTAGACTCGAACACGGTCGTCGTGACGCCGTTGGCGAGCGGTCCGTAGATGATATAGGTATGGCCAGTGATCCAACCGATATCGGCCATGCATCCGAATCTGTCATCGGGGTGAACATCAAAGACGTATTTGACGGTCAAAGCGGCGCCTAAAAGATATCCAGCGGTAGTGTGGACCACTCCTTTGGGTTTTCCGGTCGAGCCAGAGGTCTGCAACCAAAGAGTTAGCATTATGCTAGCATGCGTACTATATCGCTCACATAGAGGATAAACAACGGGTCTTCTGCCGACATGCTCTCCGGTGGGCAGTAACTAGGAACTTTGGAGGTTTCTTCGTGCCACCACAAATCACGACCAGGGGTCCAGGGAACTTGATTACCGGTGCGCCTGAGCACCAAGACGTGCTCGACACAAGGGCTCTCCTTGAGGGCGGCGTCTACGATTACTTTGGTAGCAATGGTCTTCCCGCCTCGCCGACCTTCGTCGCTTGTAAGGAGTACGCGGGATTTGCAGTCAAGAATGCGGTCACGAAGTGACTCGGAACTGAAACCAGCGAAGACAACAGAGTGTATGGCGCCGATACGCGCGCAGGCAAGAAAGGCGGCTACCGCTTGCCACGTCATGGGTAAGTAGACAGAGACTGTGTCCCCCTTCTTCACCCCGAGGCGCTTTAGGACGTTCGCGACCGAGCAAACCTCGCGAAGAAGTTCAGCATATGTGATGAGGCGGCCTTCTCCAGGTTCATCGGCCTCGTAAATAATAGCAGTCTAACGGAGTTCAAAGCCCAGGTAAACGAAAATCAAATACAGCGACTTACCCTGTCGGGATTTTTGTGTGCCCACCGGTCGACACAATTGTAGGAGGCATTCAGCTTCCCCTCTGGGAACCAGACGATGTCCCCGGTTCCAAATGTACCGGCTCTGACAGTTTCGAAGGGACGTTCCCAGTGCAAAGTTTCACGTGCGATCTAAAACGTTCGAATGGATACCCAAAACGCACAAGTGATTAATGGTGCAAACCTTTGCCCACCACTCGTCAGAGTCTTGAGCGAGGGTCAAACCATGAGCGGCTTTGTATGCTTCGATATCAGGTCCTACGTGGGGTATCTTTAAGCCGTTCTTGAGGCGGGGAGCAACTGGGTGAAGCGTGACTTGTTCGGTGGCAGCCATGATGGGGGATGCAGAGGAGGATCTCAAAGTAATCGGTTGCATGTGCTCAGCTTTTATGGCACACCCCATTGCACTACCCCTTTTTGGACATCATATCACACAGCCACACATCACAACGTTATCGATTTGAATATTGCTTTAACTCGAGTAGGCCGGGGAACAAACGAAGCACCTTAATTAAAAGCCTTGGAGCGGAGACAATGCGGGTTATGAGGGAAAAAGAACGGGTGAGAACACAGCATTCACCTCACCCCTCAGCGCTCAATGCCGCCCTGAGACATGTCGTTGTCTTACTTTGATCAAACTACAAGGAAATCCGATTACATGGCAGAGGGTTTATTAGAGTTGACAGCAGGTCAAAGCGAATCTAGGCCGCAAGACGAGTAGTACTTCATCAAGGCGACGGAGACGGACATCCAATTGTTATCAGCTCCGCAGATAATGTCATGATAAGATCAACAAGTACGACATACAACGGCAACCGAGTGGCCTCCCCTCAACATGCTGTCATAGCCCTGCCATTGAAATTTGATACCACGCTCGATAGCCTCAGGTTGCATGCAAACACGTTTCCTTGGCCAGGGCTCCCTTGCACTCCGGGCTGACCGGCTGTCATTCAAATTTTGAGGCTCGACAGCAGATGCCGCACCGCCAACTACGTTACATAAAACCAAAATTGTCTGACACTCTGATGCAGTCCAGGTAAGCACTCTGATCCATGGTATTCCTCACCCATGGCACGCAGGAGCGGCCCATTTAAATTTCTGTCCACACCTTGCGAACGTCGCCAGAATGTGTGTTGCTCGTATTCAAATGGGCGCCAATCCTATTCATAACCACCGTGATTGGGTTCCGAACGCCTAGTCGATGGCTTCGACACAGTTGGGTCTGCGCCGCGTAAGTTCAGGGTATGTTCTTTTACCACACGCCTCCTCTCGTTTCGACAATCAAAATTTTACGTCCTTCGTTTTTGTTGTTCTTCCAAGAGGGCAACAAAAACGTTCTCTCACCCTTGCCAATGGTACGAGATGTCCGTTGACCCATCTCATCGCTTCAATAACACACTGTGGGTCTTACATTATGCCTCATTTGCTGTTTGAACGGAGCACTCGTGTCTGCATATACAAAGGTCATAAATTCATCTTTATGCCTGTCAGGACCAGTAAGTGCAAGCAGTATTTCTGTGAGTGCGGAAGTTCAAGAGGTCGACCTGGAATGGCTTATACGGTGGAACGTTCCTTGATCATGCCGCCGTCAACCTGACGCCCTCAACGTCACGTTTTGATATGAATTCTCGTTATAGCTTCATTGGCGCGATCGTTGGAAGAGTCGTGGTAGTACTAGCCGGCCTCCTGTTTCCAATGTGCTGCTTTCGTCGCAGACACCGTCCCCAAGCTCAAAAGTTGCGCGGACACCTAACTCTCGGCCAAGGAGATAAGTTCTTTCCTGGACGGCCACGTCACCACAAGCCGCCGTATGCGGACAGCGATTCAACCAGGCCGTGTCGTGAGTGTACACACGCTGCCACGTTGGATCAGCTCACCAGCTGGCTATTACGTGCACCACCCCGAGCCCATATTCGCCAGGAACATTTGACCCTTTTGCGCGAGCAAGCCGGTTTCGGGCATAGCCTATATGTCAATAATGCGCCCGTTGGGGCGATTAATGCGTGCTGAGGAGCACTGCGTGATGATTCCCTTCCACCCCCGAGTTATTGCCGTGTTTCTGGCCATCATTATTCAGTAGGGCTGTTACCCCTAGAACGAGTAGTCTGTTCGCCTAGCCTTTCCTTGTACATGATAATTGCGGTGGTATTCATCATGGCGTACAGTGGCTAGAGACACGACTAGTGGTACACGGATGGAGCAAGACAGATGGACAGCACAGATACGTAGTAGTACAAATCATCGTCGAACACAGCTCGTTTCGCATACCGGATACAACTTGCTTACTCGGGGTTAGTTGGACGTGGCCCATGCGCTCACCGTGCTGATGCTAGGCACGAAATAAAGCCCTCCATCCAGCTGACGAACATATTCGGTAGGTGGAGCAGGCCCAGGTTCTTCAACCGGGTCTTTGAACCACACCAACTGAGGCTGGCCAATGATAGGGTCTTGGCCTGTTCGAGAGCGTCAGTGGCTCTGCAAGTAGAAGCGAAATGTTTGACGAACCAACGGGTCCGAAACCAGGGGGGAAGCCATCGTTCCTGGACCAGTGGTTGAGTTGGCGGAGGAATCCATTACTAATGGAGGTCTGGTAGGAGACAAAGAGAAGTCCACGATCAAGACAGACAATCCCCTTCTTGTCCTCTTCGAGTGTTTTTAATGCTTCCAATTCCTCGGTAGAAAGCTGCAGAGGTACTGAATCAACGCTCCGTAGAATAAACCAATTGGAAGCGAACCTCTGGGCCGTAAGGAATACCTGCACGGACGATCACGGATTCTTTAATCACGGATTCAGGGACATCTTGCAAGTTGACGCTGCGAGGGTTTGTCTTGAGGACGTGCGAAAAAAGGGGACATCCAGAACCCGCGGCCCTCTCGGTGTAATTGAAATTATCGATCAGATTATCGTCCAGGAAGGCGGGGTCGTCGATATACGGAGAAAGTGCAAGCGGCACACCCTGTAATCATGGTCCGCACCCGTAAATCAGTGCTTCAGGCACGTTCCAAAAACCGCGTGATCTCACCGAGGCAAATCTACCGAACAAGCGAGCACAGAACAAGCTCTTCCTTTGATCGTCAGAGAGACAATAACCCGGCGCGGGGTTAGCGGGCACAGATTGCCAGTTTTGTTTGATGTAATTTTGGAACGCCCAGACATCCTGCTGAAGTTTTGTGTATACCAGGAAAGATCCGTCCTTGGTGAATGGAGGGCGTGCTGCCCCACTGCCGTCGTAGACGGGATCACCGGCGTAGCCCAAGACGATCACACCCGGCTTCACGACTAGCTGGCCCGGAGAGGGGCGTACCAGTCCACTGCACAAATCGTGAGCGCAAGTGAGAATAACAACAAGAAATGTCTCACTCGAGAGCCGGCTGGGAAATCCCGTCTCTCCATCCGAAGAATTCACGTTTATATTCCCGGACATGGCCCTCGGGGATCTCAAGAACAGTGATCGATTGTCCGAATATGGTAAGGATCTGTTGGAGATGATCATTGCATTTTTGCTCCGCTGTTTAGAGGAAGACCGATCAGCAAGTGAGATAAAAGATGATAGCGAGAACAGGCTTACTCTTAGCGGTGACGAGGATGAGAGCGTGCGGTTTTGTGTACGGGGTGGAGGTGTCGAATGGGTCATCAAGAAGCTTTCCTTTGATGCCTAGCAAGTCCAATCCAGCTCTGGAAAACGCGATATTAGAAGAGACGAAGTCGAGTTCCTCCTTGTTTTCCCCGCTGGCGATAATGAGAATGCGCCTTGCGGTTTCGGCGGAGCTGGTAATTAAGGGAACATATTGAGAAAGGCAAGCGCGGAACTGAGCGACATCGCTGATTGTGAAAAACAAGAAACGTTCAAATTGCTGTGCCGATTGTTAATCAGGTGTTTACTACGTTACTCAAACCCCACCTTTGGAAGTGTCAAGTAAACATCACCTTGAACGTTTTCAGGGTTGGGCAAGTTCTGGGGCAACGGTAGTTCGACTGGTGGGGGAACGGGAATGCCCTTGGTTGGTTCTGAGACACCCCCGCGAAGAAATATTAGTAAATAGCAATGGGGCACATGGCGGACGTCTTTACCCGGATACGGATAAGATCGATGGGGAGCAGGGAAGATTGGACGCTTGACAAGGTAGGTTCCAACAGAGCGAGGCATGATGTGCAGCTGAAGAGCGATCGCGAGAGAACTTGATTCTGATCTCGCAATGCCATCACCCTCCGTCCTTAAATACAATCGAACATTGTAGGCCCGGAAATCTCCAAATTTCTGATAAGAATCTGCGCTCTCCGCCACTCAGTGGCGTATCAAGTGACCACGGTGCCTGCCACGATGCAGTCGGAAGCAAACCACAATGTCCACAGTGGTCACACGGAAGACCTAAAGTTCCAAGGCAGTCCTTCATCATGGGTTGTTTTGGGAAGGAAAAAGAAGAGTGAACTGATACTTTTCAGGCACGTGACCACTGCCTAGAGGCTCGACCTTGGTTCTATCGGTGATCCAGCGCTGCGGATGGATTCACTTGATCCACCGATCAGGTAGGTTCTGGTAACCCCTCAAGAATCCAGCCTTCTAGACATTCCAGAGCTTATGATTGGCCCGTGAAAACCCCCTGAGAGGGTTGGCTGATAATACAAACTCACTTTCAAGAAGTAGCCATGACTCGCCGCTTTTCCATGAGTTTCCTTAATCAAATACATGCCTTCAGAGCTCTCACGCTTATCGTTACATTAAACCTAACCAAGGTATCGGGACGCAAGTAGGTTTTTTTTTGAATAATAGGAGCTACTAACCTGCTCTCCAGCGATTATCGATCTATTGATCATCCTATAGCGAAACTCTCGCTCAGCCTGGCGCTTCGCTCGTTCCCCATTCGCACGGCAAGAATGTTCCTGTCTCGGTTCTTATACAATGAGGAGCACAAGAAGGTAAAGGTTGACACGGGGGGAAGTGCCAAGAACGAGATAAGGTGACGGAGCCTTTTGGAATCCGAACAACATACATCTAGAAGTCGGGTTGCGCTAAGCGATGCAAAAACACGTCGAGTGTCGATACCATAAACAGTTAGGTTAGGAACTTGTTCTTGTTTTGGTTATTGCCTACATGTTTCCACCAATCAGAGTGCT